>JAPYYW010000052.1:0-106361 GCA_030522545.1 Cremastinae sp. A BG-2022a | reverse complement strand
CTTTTAATTCTTACGGTCGCGTAAACGCTGCGCAGATTGCTACAAATATCATCGCGTAAACTCATTTAAAGTAAACTGCTCATCGCGTAAACGTAGTGATTGATTCTTATGACGAGGAATATTTTAATTATTTTTTAGCGATTAAAAAAGTATTTGTACTCTTAATCGTCGAAGAATATCCTTCGTTTTTTCGACCAGCTCGAGCTGAGCATTTTTCGCGCCCTGCTTTATCGTCTTCTTCGCCGATTGTTCCGTCCAATTTTTCCACCACTGATAGTAGGCCAGCATCTGGCTCTGGTGTGGCAAAATAAATGGGGATTGTTCGTCACTGTATTTCGGCTTCCCAAGATGCTCGTGGCCACTCGTAAAATAATATCTCGTCCTGTTGTTACAAACAATTACTTTTTCAGCACATTAATTACGATTTAAGGTAGTACTACGGAAAAATCTATACCGTGTATTTAGGGCTAACTCAGGTTTGTTTTTTCTCCGTACCATGTGATTTTTAAGCTCAAGTCAATGGAGAAAAAGGTTTTACAAATTGTTTCAAGAACAACATACTTAAAATTCAAAAAAATAAAGCGTATAATATTTTTTTTAAACTAAGAGTTAGAGATCGCAATATTTTTAACACGTGCTCTTATGGGACGGTACAGAAAATTGTGATTTTCGCCAATAAATATTTCGTAAACGTATGAGTGAATCGGTTTAAAATTTTGTAGATAGAGTTTATTATGTCCTGGCCGAAGCCTTAGACAAAAGTGGAATAAATACATAACTAAACAAGTAGTTCCAGTAGTAATGTATAAACAAATAAAATATAAATATATATTAAAAATATAAATATAAAATTATAAAATTAATTAAAACTAAAACCAAATGAAACAATATAAAAGAGAACTATAAAAATAAAAGAGATTAGTAAAATTGGCAATGAGTCCCGACGCAAGGGAACAAAATACAAAATATCAATATAATATATTATGACATAATCGCAGAACTAGCGCAATAAATCGAAACAACGCTAAGAGATCGCATCGTTCAAAAGGTGATCAAAAAGACGATTCTTAAAAATTTATCGAGAGATGTATAGACATTCATATTGAAAGTATACCTAATTTGAGCTCGATTACGCGGTAACGGTTTTTCCATAGTACTACCTTAAGTAATAAATACGTCGATGATCACTCAACCTGTATCCATTGCGCTGATGAAAAATAATATCGTGAATCGACGGATACTTGATCCTCGGCTTGGACAGAACCGGAAGTCTAAAGTTTTTGTCAACTTGGCGCAGTCTTGAAAAACTGTAAGCTTCCGAAGATTCGCTCATTTTTAATCCCGAGTTCCCTTCCGAACTGTCAGTGTCAAAATATCAGTGGCTTCGAGCATGCATTATTTATCGTAGCAACGGCACTTGCGCAAAAATTCGCCCGAGGCTCCAAAGTGTTTCGAATGCAGTTTCACGAAACCCCGCCAAGTTTCGCTCAAAAAAATCGTACCGTCTCGCGAGAGAATAAAAATGGCATTTATTCTTTTACGTTGGGCAATCTCTCGGAATAAATTTATTCGGGAGAAAGAGTCTGTTGTTTTCGTGGCAGATATATCGCTCAGCCGGCGTTCCAGTTTCGGCATTCGGTATGTGTAGACTCCCCGAGACGTGAGAAAGAAAGGAAGCGTTAAGAAGGAAATGTTCAGTACGTCGCTTTAGTACGGTTCACGAGCCGCTTCGAGAAGGTACTTTCATTGTTCTTCGAAAATTCGTAACGCGAAGGTGCGAACGGTGCACTCGTAGAGACAAAAACATCGAATCTGTCCCCAAAATAATTTTCATCAATTTCTCTCGTGATTTTGTGACCGAAGAAATATGTGTGAATTTTTTTATGCGAGAGTGTGACAAACCGGGTAAGTTGTTTAAAGTTTAAACGAAAAAAGTCGCTCGGAAGAGACAATCAACGCGTACTCCGAATTTGCAAATGCCTAAATTATTTTTCTACGTTTATGGAGAAAATAGTGATTAATGAGAGAATGCGCACTTTTACTTTTTCTTGGAATAATTAGACGAAATCGTCGACTTTCGCGTAGATTCGTTTGCACGGAGAATAGCTGGGTTACGAGAGTTTACTGCGTGAGAATCGAGTTACATTTTTCTCGAGGTAAAGTCATCGCCAGGGTGACGAAAAAAAATGTGAAAGACAGGGAATAATTGCGTTCGCGGGGATTTATGATAGTCGACGGAGATATCGAAAACAATGGAACAATGCTGGTCCAGCGATCCTTTTATATCTTTCCCTTCCGAAGAATGTACCATTGTACTGAAAACCGATCGAATCCTCGATTCCCTTCGGCCTATAATTTAATAATTGCCACACGCGAGTTTCCCAACTCTCATTCATCCGAGAATTGCATATGCAACTTCACTTTTAAACAAGAATAGCGTTGCTCAACTCCAATTCACGAGTGGAAATAAATTCGCCAATTCAACGAACTCTCTGTTCTTTTTCTTTCTATGAAAATTAATTCGATTATTCGATTATTTTCATTGTAAAATATTGATCCAAGTTTTCTTTCTTATGCACGAAAAAAGGTTTAATTCGCGTGCAATTATCTTCGCGATCTAGACTGTCACGCGTTTCAAATTGGATCAAAGATCGCTTCGAGAATGTTGTGGAAACGGGATAAGGATAGAAAAAATAGCTTCCGAGGTTTCACCGAGGTTGTCGCGCCTTGGGCACCCGAACGCGAGCATTCATGCTCTGTTTCAGCGAATGCGAATCGCGCCCGCCGAGTTTCTACAGGAAGTTCGATGCTCGTTTGCCCACGTGTTTTATATTTTCTCGTCCCCTCTCCCCGTCGACGCTTCAATTCAGGAGAAAAAATTCTCCGCTCATTTCACTCATTTTTTCTTGTCCAAAAAAAAACGAGAGAAAATGTGTCTCGTGTGTGAGATTTAATTGCACGACGTGTTATTTTTTATTTCTCTCTCTCTCTCTCTCTCTCTCGTGTCGTCGTACTCAGAAAAGTCCTTGGCACGTCTTTTATTCTCTCGTTTCATCAAGCGACTGCAACCTCCGGTTTGCAATTTGTAATAATTAAAAAGGCAAACGGGCGTTAATTTGCGAGACTTTCTAGAAAATTGTTAATTGCGAGGCTCTAACGTCGTATCTCCTTTTTTCTCTCTCGATGCTTTGCTCAGGAACAGAAATGGCGACAGTTTGGAGATTAATGGTCACGACATCGGTGACAGTTTTGTCATTCTCTCACGTATTGCCAATGGTTTCGTCAAGCTCAACTTCCTCGTTGGGCAACCTGGACAGATGCGGTGGAAGACTCGAGAGGGCCCTCGACGCTCTGCAGAGGGATTCTCCCCGTAGAAACAGGCTCGACGAGGAGGAGGGCGGCATCGTTTATCGCCAAAAACTCGCATCAGCACCCCTGGACATGACTGTGTCAAGAATTGCCGTCAAGGTATGACAAAAATTCCGAAAAAGAAAAATTTTTCAATGGTTTTAGTCTCGTCAAGGCATTTTTTTAATAAATAGCAAGAAAATGTCTCAAGTTTTTTTCATTTATAAGTTAATTGTCGCATTATGTTTCAAATATAACGTAAGAAAATATAGCTTTCAACATACTGCTTGTGTTATTTTATCATCTATATATTCTTTTTTCATTATCTCTCCTTTTTAATATGTCAAACTTGAGAAATATCATGTTTTCAAGTTTTTTCGTCTCAACATATTTTCCGAGCTTTGCTGTATACCGAGACAACTACATTAAACCATTGAAATCGAATATAATTATTGAAAATAATGAAAAATAATTTGAATTGTACATTTTTTTAAAAATTGTTCTCAGCTTCCTCAAGATTCTCGAAATCATGGTGGGCTGTGGGCGCGCGTTGAGAAATGTGCATTCGAGCCGAAGAGGAATGCCCTGCAAACGAGAATAATGTTCAATGATTTGTCAGTGGCTGGGATAGTTTCTTTGCAGCCGAGAGACTATCGCGCGCCGATCCCAGCAGAGACCTGTCGCATGAGTTTGCGTCTCCGGCGTGCCGGTATTGAATTTTATACGAGCCCGATCGCCCGAGGCCGTGGCCAGATGAGAATTAGGACCGAGTCGAGTTTTCTCGAGCCCAGATTCGCATCGATCTACGCTTACGGATGCAGGCCGACCAGAATCGACAAACAAATCAAGAGACACGACAAGTGGCCGCACACTAATCCGCAGTATCAGAATCAGGTTTTCATTTCTTTCATTCTATGCGGAACTGTGTTTTTTTTCCTTTAACGTGTTTTTGTTGCTACAACGTTTTTTGTTCTTCAGCAAACACCAGCTTTGCCCACTGTCGAAGAACCATACGAAGCTCCGGAACCTCGAGAAATCGCAGCTCTGACGAAGGAAGAGGACATTGCGATAGCGAACGAGAGTTCCAGAGTCCGTGGTGTCTACGATTCGGACGGAAACCTCGGTGTATGGCGCAAGAACGTCTGGGTGACGAAGATCCCTCGGAAGCGAGAACGAAGAGGCTCCCTCGGCGAAAATTCAACGGAAACGAATTTTTCGAAGCCAGTGAACTCTTCTATCATCAGTCCTGTCGATTTTTTGCTTGCCTTGGCCGGTAGAGCAACGAGAGAGCTGAACGTGACGAAATCTGCGGAAAGAATAACCGATGATTACGAGACGGGAAATTATACAGATTCAAAAAATAGTTCTAAGAGAGAAACGACGCTCTCGCAGCTTCTTTACAGTCCGAACGTCGAGAGACGTGAACGAGAATTTTTGGAAAACGATTTTCAGGATCAAGCTTTATCCGGAGATATCTCGATCCGGGATGACGAGTGGCAGTCCAGAGAAAGTATTTCTAACGAGATGGAAGACGTCTTCCTTCGCGGGGCCAGTCAAGCTCTCACCAGATACATCGAACGCGAACTCCATCCTGCGATAAAGGAAACTCTCATGCTGTCCATGGGATATACCATAAGTTACGGATAACATCTTTCACGCTCCTCTGCACATTTTCTCTACGAAAGATTGAACTGAAAAAAATAATCAAATTAGTCTTGTGATTTTTACATTTTTCTTTTCCTCGTTTCCTCTATGAGGAAAAATAGAGATTTCTTCTGGATCGTTTTTGTACACTTATATAAATATAAATTTAATTTATTGACTCAAATACATTTTGTACTTTATGTCGTAAAAATAAAACTAATAAGAAAACGGCTCCTTAAACACTTCATACGTAAAAATGTTTTTCAATGGTAAACTTTTCCATCTTTGGAGTAGTTGTACTATCGTTGTCGAATTAAACATTCGACTTTTGAAATTTGCGGATCTTTCGCAATAAAATGAGCGATTGCTCGAACGCGGTGAAATGTAAGGCCGAAGTGACAGTCGCTTTTAATTGACTAGGAACTAAACCTTTGAACAAGCCTTGTAAACCTTCAGCCTTTATCGTCTTGACGAGACAATCTATTAATCCGCGACAGGAGAAAAATTTTCCAAAGCCCTTGCGACCGTGTTCAAAACCCTGAATTTGTAGACGCTTTCTTGCCAAATCAAAAGGATAAATGGCAGTTTTCGCTAACAATCCGGCACCGCCACCGGCTATTAACGAATTCGCAAATTTCGTTTCTGTTTCGTTATTATAGCGCTTGTATGCATCAACGAAAATATTGTAGAACATGAATTGAAGACCCGCATGAGGCAAAATTTGGAGTAAAGTTGGTAAGAGCCCTCGAAAAAATGCCGTTGATCCCTCAGTCTTGAAAATGGCTCTGAAAAACAAAAACGACAGTAGTTTATTCCCCCACAATCTCGCAAAGTTGCAGAGCTATAATTTTAATTATTTACGTGTAAGGATGTGTGAATCCTTGATAGATTTGGTTTTTGGAAGACTGAGCGACTAGTCTGGTTCGTACTGTGTCAAACGGAAATGAAACGATGGTCGCTATTCCTCCAGCTGCAGCTCCAGCCACAAAATTTATCGATTTATCCCATTCCGGTATACTCAGGATGCTATCTGAATATTTTTTCAAAACATTAAAAGAATAGAACTGAAATGAAAAAAATGTTATTTAAGCAATGTTGATTAGACTCGATTAAATTTTTTTACAATGTTTACCTGCGCTGTTCCATAAATGACGGAAAGCAACTGAGCCGGTATGTGTCCTTTCCACAATGCTGATATTCCTTCCTCTTTGACAATGAGATCGACAGCATGGACGATTGATCTGTATTTACTCTCGTGTGTTTTTTTTATCGGTTCTATCTGCAACTGCATTATTTATCTTTCAATTATTTGAAAAATGACACTTGACGACCTTTATTAATTTACCTGAAATCTGATTTTGACCACATCAAAAGGCTGACAAATTAACCTTGTTATAAAACCGCTCAAAGCACCGGCTGTTGCATGATCACTTTTTTTCGCGTCTGAATCCGATTTCATTTTTTAAATCATTTGTTTTGAAGATATAAAAATGGAACAGCCTTCTATTTTTTATAATGTAAATAAATACAATACACCTTGCAAAAAAATGTAAGCAGTAGTTCGCGAAACTCCTAACAGATAAAGCTACTGACTAATTCTGCGAATGAGCGCGCTGTTCCAGAATTTTTTGAAGTTTTATCATTTTATTTTTAAAAAATAAACAAATGCAGCCTGACTTATTGAGAAATAAGTCTGAATTGTTATTGATTGTTCGTTATTTTTATTATATATCTCTTAAGAATCGAGGTTTGTATAAATTATGCAAAATTCGAATGAGTTCGCAGGTACCGTTCGATGACCGCGGCATTCTAAAAAAAATCATTGAAATAAAATATGTTGATGGATCTCTTTATTGCGTTAGCGGTTTTTCCTATAATTTCTGGATATCCTACAATAAATAATAAAAAAAATTATATGTTTAATGTGCCAAATGTTGTCAAGCCAACGGTTCCGGATGGAGGCAAGTTAATTAAAACGTTAAAAGACAAAACTCATCTCAGCCTGACCCCCTTTTTTCACAGTGAACATTTCTCCTGAACGGCAACAGTTTCTGCAGCGATCTTTTCAAGATCCAGAAGTGAAGCCTGGTCTTTTCCAGGGGGACATTGCAATGACAAATGAGATATTTAGCTACTGGCGCGTTGGTCTTCGTTGGGACGTTTTTCCTGAAAAACTTTGGGAAAACAGAACCATTCCTTACGTTATAAGTCCACTCTACAGTCAGTTTATTTATTTTCTATACCATTCTTCTTTTTTTCTAATTATTACATAGTTTTTTTATTATTTTAGACACCGTCGATTACATTAACATTTATAAGGCCATCTCGATAATAAATTACATGACCTGCGTCAAGTTTGTTCCCTGGGACGAGGAATCACGAGACTTTTTGCTCATCTGGCCTATCAAATATCCCGCGGGGTATTGAACCGATTTAAAAATAATTGTGGATTCTTTGCGCGTCTTTTTACGAGGAATTTTTGTTTTTAAGATGCTGGTCCTTCGTTGGAAAATTTGGAGGAGTTCAATTGCTGTCTCTTCAACCTCCGGACGAAAATGGACCCAATTGCCTGGGCAATGAGGGTCGAGCTATTCACGAACTTATGCACGCGCTGGGAATTTTTCACGAGCAGAGTCGAGCTGATCGAGACATTTTCGTCAAAGTCGTCGAGGAAAACGTTCTTCCGGGTGCATTTACCAATCGAAAAATCTTTTTAATCCGTATTTTTTTTAAACTTTAATTTTATAAAAATTTTCATTCATTTTCAGAATACTTGATGAACTTTGACAAGCAGTCTCTCGTGAACACGACGTACACTTACGAGTACGATTACGAATCGATAATGCACTATGGAAAACATTTCTTTAGCGTGGATCCGAAAAAACCAACTCTCGTCTCGAAAATGAAGGGTCCCAGTTTCGGGCAGAGAAGAGGCTTGTCCAAAACTGATTGTTTGAAGATCAACGATCTTTACGGATGCCTGAAAAAACCGTCGCAGTCTCGTCGGTGGTACAACGTGTGTAGAACTCTGGGAATTTAATTTTCTTCCACGTTCATTATTACTGACGACATCGGAGGATATCCGTTTTCCGGAAACGGCCAGATTTTTTCGTCCAGCTCTCTCGGACAGACCTCGTGCCAATAACCGTCGACCAACTTTTCCAGCCGTTCGCCCCAACGATTATCCAAAAGGGATTTCAGAATTTTTCCTCCCGGATGACGAGGATCGCCGGAATTCGCGAGATGTTCCAATTTTTCCATCAGCAGAGTCTGCAAATTTTTTTATATAAGAAATTACATGGTATGCACTTTAAAAATAAATTATTCAACTTACACGATTCGTTAATCTTGCTTCTCGAAGCTCGTTGAATAAAGAGTATAAATTCTTAGCTATGGTCTCGTACAATTTAGTTACGTGCTCGAAAGGATCGAATTCAATCGTTTCAAGATCTGCCCGCGGATGAAAATCGTCAGAAATTTTTCTGCCGTACCACTTGTCAAAGAATCTTTCCTCGACGTTGATTTCCATAGGAATGTATTTAGCGACGTGGAAAAATTTCGGCTCGAAAGATGTTAAAGCCAAGAGCACTTGAAAAATTTCTTCCTCCGTAGCCTCGATCAGATGAATCATGAAATTTGATTGAACGAGCATTAGCCCGGTAATTTGATCGACGAAATTTTCTCTGATAAGCTCGGTCAAGGATTTAAACACTTTTTCACCCGGTAAAATTGTTTCCGCGAAAAGTACGATTCGACATAGCTTGAATTTTTTCAGAGATTGAATGTAATCGAGAACCGTTAAGCTACAGAGTTCGTCCATTATTGCGGTTGTTTGATCAATAATTCTACTGGAAACAGAAAAAAGTTTAACACAGGATAAACTGATTGCAGTTCATTTTTTTTATTGTACGTTACATTCGTAGAGGAGAAATTTCTTTTTTTTTTGCTGAAGTGTTTCACACAGCATGAGGAGAAAAAAAAGCTAAGACAATGTAACAGAATGTAATCACATAAACCCATCAAATCAATTGTACCTTGACTCTGGTCAGACGCTTATATCCACAATTTTTTCTTTATTCTTTATCATGTAAATCGAATATAAAATACAACTTTATAATCGATCGAGAAAAAAAAATTTGAAGGAAAAGTCTACAACTTAGCCTGAAGCGAGACTGACCATTCCAAAATATTGGAATGAATACTGAAGTGTTTCAATGGTCGATGCCTAATTTTTGGCTATCGAATGGACCATGTTCAGCGTCGCATTGAAATATGGGAATGACGAAACATTAAAATCAAATTAGTAAATAAAACAAAAAAAAATCTTTCTATAATTTTCAATGAGTAAATATAGGAGATAACTCCGCATTTTTTTTATTAGTATTTAATTATGTTCCCTTATTCCGAAATATCAGTGAAAAAGTGTATATTTTGCCAAAAATAAAATGAGGGATCGTCATGAATCGCCGTTGCTGCTAATAATAGAGTCAGAGACCCACTTTTAATAACATATCCCATATTTCAAAATGCATCATTGACACAAGGTGCTACGAGGAACTTGGACACGTCCATTACATCCAATGATATTCTTCTTTACACAAGAGTGATCTAAATTCGGCTTGGAGTCGATAAACGGGCTCAAGACGTATAACAAAATCTAAGAAAAAATATAAATAAGAATTTTTTTAAAAATGAAGGACCGAGATATTGAACGAAAGGGATATTGGACTTTGAGAGCATGCTCCTGTTATTTCGAAAATCTGTCGATTCTTGTCAATTGAACTTTCATCTCAAAGAAATTTATATCCAATTCGTTTGTTCGGTCATTTGTATAGAGTCGTCGAATCAACTGTAATTGTAGCCGTTGCTGCGTCCACTGTCGAAACGTTTGTGCACACCGGAAAAGGTGTTCTCCCTTCCACGACCACCGCCGTATCCCCAACGATCTATAAATAAAGAAATAACATTTATTAATGAAATGTTAAATTTTAATTGGAGAATCAAATGAAAAATGAAGGTTTACTTCGTCCTCCGTAACCTCCACCTCCTCCTCGGACGGCAAGCTCGCTCAGCTTGGGATTGATGACTTGGTTAGCCTCTTGCAGGACATTGATGAGATCCTTGGCTTGTCTGCCATTCTGTGGCGTGAAAAAGGCATAACTCGTGCCCGTGCTCTGGGAGCGTCCTGTCCTTCCGATCCTGTGGATGTAATCCTCGGAGGATGATGGATAATCGAAGTTGATCACGTACTTCACATCATCAACGTCTAGAGAGACAGGAAAATATTAATAACGCTGAGCTCAAAGCCGTATCTCAAAATAAAAAAAAACATGCCTTCGTCGCAAGTTGGGATGTTGAGTGAAACGTGAAAACGAAACGTGATGCGTTTCCAATTTTCATTTCTTTTCTTTTCAATGCTCTATATAATTAGATTGAAAGGAAAATGTTTGTTTTCCCCTCAAGCTCAGAGTGTTTAGAAATTTTTATAGTGTGTTGTTGCGTAAAAGAAAATGCTTTTCAGAAATTTAAAGTATGTAATACAAAGCTACGGATGCTCGGATTGAAGAAAATAGAGCAACTAAAGTTTTTATATGTCGAATAAAAAATATATATAGTAAGAAGCTTGTGTGTGTGTGTGTGTGTATGAATGTGTGGTAGGCTGGCTTCTTGATAAATACAAACCCTGTTACCGGCGAATATTGAACAATTGCGATGAGAGCGGATATATACGCGAGATATATCGCACTTCCAGGGGGATGTGATATTCTTCAATGGAATTTCACAGGTTCGCAATAGTCCTGTGTTTTCCTATCAGAGAGATCATCCCCATCGAGTAGCGATAGTAGCAAAATCGTATAAGATTGTTGTCCGCACCGGATGAACATTGGCTATGGTGAATGATTATTTTTTTTTCCGTGACTAGTGATAAAACCAGACACCGAATTCCACAGCCAACGAGCGAAATCAGTACCCGCGCACCACCTTAACTATTTACGTGGTACACAGGCTGTACACAGAGGCACATTTTAGTACATGTTCATTTCTTGCTTTTTTTTCTTTCTTGTTTTTTTTTTCGTTCAAGTGCACTTGAATCGCGCATGTACATCGTCTATATATCCACTTGCATATATAGCTCTTATCTAGAGCACAGACAGTGAGTGAGCCATGTTCATTTTTTCTTTTGCTTCGATATTCCGACCTCATATCGGTCTTGATCGTTTTTTACTCATCGCACACTCAACTCAATCTGTGCACCATGTGCCTCTGAAACAAAGGACAACCAGACTGATTAAGATAAAGTATCAGATGCCCACACTTAACTCCTAAGTATTGTTTTACATTAACTTCGTTGCTTAAATATCACCGTTCTTCCCCTCTATCGCTGCTTCCTCTTTTGGTTAATAAAAAAAATAATGTATTTATGACATTAAGACCCTAAAGCGACTCAACGATTACCGTTTTGCATTCCCTTCTCTCGCCCTTTTTTTTAAGACACTGGAAGAATATTTTAGTCTACTAGTTTCTCCATTCATAAAGAAAGCTTTCCAGCTTGTTAGGTTCTTTCACAAGAAGTCTCCGAAATCTGCAAACCATTACTCGCAAGTTACAAATAGTGAGGCATCATTTCATATAACCAGTCTGTGCTACATCGCCACCCTCCACTTTCTTTTATTTCCTTTTTTTGTTCAAATTAAAGCTAGAACTGCAGCCCAACGGATTCAAAATCCACCACGACACCCACACAAATGTACCGCGAAAGTTTTTTTTCTCCCTCTATTTTTTGCTTTTCAATCGTTTAACCCCACATTGCATATGGCAAATAAAGAGTTAATCTTTTTTTTCATGTAGAACTTACCCAGACCACGAGCTGCCACGTCTGTAGCAACAAGAATGGAACCTTTCTTGTTTCTGAATTCTTTAAATGAAAGATAAAAAGCGTTTGTTATTAAATTTAAAAAAAAAATATTTTATTGTTGCAACAATGATATTTATCTCTGCTTACCTCTAAGCACGTAGTCACGTTCTTGCTGCGATTTATCTCCATGCATGCAAACTGCTGGCCATCCGTAACGACGAATGTTTCGCGTGATGTTCTCTACTTTTTTCTTTGTTTCGACGAATATAATAGTCTTGCCACCATCCTCGTTAACATTGCCAATTTCTTGAAGAAGAGTTCCCAATCTGAAAAATAATTAAATCAACGTTTAATCGTTTGTCGAGTGTAAAGCTAATAAAACATTTATTGTGATAAACAGTCAGTTCTTCTTAGAGGTAAAAATAATTGTTCGATAATCACGAAAGTTCATAAAAATGTATCATCACTTGAATGTGTTAAAAAATATATTTTTTAAGGAACTTGGAGTGCTTACTTTGCTTCTTTTTCGTGTTCTTGGCAGACATCGACGATTTGCAGAATATTGTGATTAGCTGACAAATTGAGAGATCCAATGTTGAGTTGAGTGTAGTCAACGAGATATTCTTCGGCGAGATTTCGAACCTCTTTTGGCCAGGTGGCGGACCACATGAGCACTTGTCGGTCGGGCCTGATCTGCTCGATGATTTTTCGGATTTGCGGCTCGAAACCCATGTCCAACATGCGATCAGCTTCGTCCAGGACGAGGTAAGTGCATCGGCGAAGATTTGTTGTTCCGCGCTCCAGGAAATCGATGAGACGTCCGGGCGTGGCGATCACGATCTCGACGCCGCGTTCCAAATCCCTAGCTTGGCTGCCCTTGGGCGCACCGCCGAAGATGCAAGTATTTCGTACGTAAGACAAAGATCCAAAGTCGTTTGCGACCGTTTGAATCTGTTGGGCGAGTTCTCGAGTCGGGGCGAGAACGAGGGCGATCGGGCCGTCCCCGCGGTTCAGGGATTGCTGGCTGTTGATGTGAACGATCGCCGGCAATATGTATGCGAGAGTCTTGCCGGAACCAGTCTGCGCGATCCCGACCATGTTTCTTCCGGTCATCGCGATCGGCCAACCCTGCGCCTGAATCGCGGTCGGCTCAGAGAAGCCTTGCTTCCTTATTCCCTGCATAACGTAATCCGGGAAATTGCCTTCCTCGAATTTTTGAATCGGATTCGGTATTTTTTCGCCCTTCAGGGTTATTTGTTTATCCGATCTGAAATCCTCGACCTCGCGCGGATGACGCGACGAGACGCTGACATGCGGAATATAAAAGTCCTTCTTGAATGGCTTCAGATTTTCGTAATCCCAATTGGGCTTTCGAAGATTTCCACCCGCGTTCCCGTTCGGTCGCGCGTTCCGGCCCATCGCTCCGCCACCGCCGCTGTTTCCACGATTGCCGCCGAATCGGCCGCCATTTCCACCTCCCCCGCCAAAACCGTTTCGTTGACCACCTCCACGATTTCCTCCACCGGTTCCACCGCTTCTATAACCACCACCACCACCACCAGCCGATGATCCGTAAGTCCTGAAATACGAAAAAAGTGTTTTATGGACGTTTTCTTTAAAAAAATTTTTTTCAATCGAACTTTTGACGGAAAAAAATCGGTCAACTGTCGTAAACCTTGAGAGACGGACCCAGACAAAGTGTGTGGGCACCGAAGGCATAGTTCACTCTTTAATCTACCTCATACAAGCATTCATGCCCTGTCGAAGTACGAGACAGAGTCATGCCAAAATACGAGGACAAATCGATGCGTAACAAGTGTAAAATAAATTTTCGTCAAATAATCGATCGACGGAAATTTCCATCGTAGTTACTTTCCATAAATGAAACGTACTCTCACGCGAACGCATCTTCTCTCTTTTTTTTCCGGTCACGATCGCGTGGTTCAATATAACGGCGCATGCGTTTTGGAAAGTTTCATAAAATGGCGACAAACCTTGAGGTGATAAATTTTTCGTCGTTTGGACGAAAAGAGATCTATGTACATCGCGGTCACGTCTCCATTAAAATTTTTTTTATAAAAATTCGCAAATATTTCTACAAAACGAGTGGAAAAATATGCTGAACTCACATGATTGATGTAGAATTAGGCGCTTTTCAGTCCCTATGTTGTAGATGGTAAATAATGGATGATCTTGTAACAAGAGTTGCTTCAGCGGCAAAGATCTCTGCAACAATCAAAAGTTCTCGATATTAATTGGGACGCTTCCAACTTGCAACGACGTATGATGCAACGGTGGAGCGTTCGAGATGAGCGTCATTCGTTACTTTTTGACAAAGATGGACGAATTGAGGTAAAATAAGAGGCAAAGCCACGAGACACGACTTACCCGTGCCGCTTCTAGGGACGGAAAGAACGACGCAGCAAGATGCCGGATGTGAGTCAGCGATCCTCAGTACCGCCTAGCGACAGCCAGCGAAAGTAGTTCTGCGCAGAACCCGATTCCGCTCTTCTGCACAGTCTCGGTGGCTGAACGAAATAACGATTTTTCACGTTTGACCAATCAATACTGAGATAGTGTGAACTTCTGAGGGAACGGGCCGAGTCCATTCGAGAAGGATCTCAGCTTTTCTCGTATGCTCTCTTTCAGCTGCGTGACCCGAAAATAGCCCCGGACGATGAAGTACATATAAAGGAATTTTTTGCCACTAAAGAAGAAAATTCAATATTCAGAGTCACTGAGAACATCCAATTTTTTATTTTATTGTTTAAACAACTTTATTTTGCAATATAAAAATTGGAAAGTCGACGCTACGCATGTATGACGCATTTCCGGCACGCTCTTCAGTAATTGGTCAACCGAGAGCGCATGCGCAAACAAAAACGCGCTGTTTTTTAACAGAGCAATTGACTCGAATTCTTTTTATTACAGTAAACTTTGAGAAAACATTGTTTTGGAGTCGTAATATTACAAAGGACTACAAGGATAAGGGAAATAAAGAATTCTTGTACGATTGCAATAGTTTTATCATTTTATTTTCTATCATAATACTGTATAACATACAAGAAATGCACTTTAGTGAAACCTACAGAAGAGAATTTGAATGTAGAGCAGTATTTCCGTATTGTTTTGTCTGTTTAATTCTGCTTTTTTTTAAATTTACTTGTTTCGTCGAACTGTCTTACTTCCAGGGGTCTTAGAATAATTATCGAGTTTGTCTCCTTTAATTTACGTTGAAAACGAAAAAATGAAAAAAAAAAAGTAATAACTCGTGTTTAAATAACATTACTACTTATGGGGCAATAAGTGTTTCCTTCTTTTAACGCGTTGAGAGGGGCATAAACCTCAATTTTTTTTCTTAACTCTTCACTTTTTTAAAATGTAGTTCTCAGCGAGGGCTGCGGCTGTTATATTCATATTACCACGTACACATTGCTTAATATCACGTTGTTCTCGCTCTCAAATTATGTCATGGTCAAAAATAAATAGGCTCCTTCACAATAATTCTCTCTCTCTCTCTTTCTCATTAAAAAAAAATGTAAAATCTAGGGTGTCACTGGAATAAACACTCTGCTAACGACCAGGGAACATTTTTTCTGTACTCTCATTTTTTTTCTTTCTCTCTCATCACTCCTCCCACATATAGCAAACTAGTATCAAATATAAAAAAATTATTCAAGTCTGTTAATTTTCACACACCCCACTTCCTGTTATCTCGTTTAATTTTTTCTTTTATAATTATAATATCACTTTTCAACAATTTGATTGTATTGAGCAAATTACTTGGCTGCTCAAAAATTACGAAGGCCCCTCCGACAAAACAGACGTATAAAAAATTCGATTTTTCCTGGAGAAAAAAAATTCATTTCTCTCTCCCTTTATTTTTCTCGGGGAGCTCACTCGGTGAAATATTCTTCACGCTGAGGAAAATTAAGGAAAAATATATATGAAAGTGATATTACAATAATTTTGACTAGATTCTAGCTTAACATTTCGTTCCCAATAGTCTCGTTAGATGAGTGTAGGCGTAAGAAAGAAAAATCTGTGTTTTTGCAGCTTTTTATGCGTTTCGCTAATCAACGCGTCTTCAATGAAGATTCGAATATTTCGCCATTCAAAAAAATGACCAAAAAACGAATTACTAGCTAAGATTCGTACCAGTTATTTTTAAACCATTCTGCCAGAGAATTAAAAACTCTGAGATCCGAACGGTACTTTTTAATACAAAAAAACAACACATGGCTCAGGCGAGGCAGTCGTATTTTCTTTGCAACTGCAAAAATTATCACATAGTTGTACATTTTTTTTCCAGAGATACAGAGAGAGTTCTTTGCTCGAACAGACCTCCAAAAAACGAGCATAAATTCAACAGAAAAAGAAATGCCAACAGAAAAATAAGAGCACATGCTTTCCTTGCGAGTTTTTCGCGTGAAAAGAGAAAAAAAAAAGGAAAATGACAATCGCAAACAACCTCGCATTGTCATCGAATAAGAAAATATAACAATTAAATATTTAAACGGAAGCAAACGGAACATTCTTTAGCACGATACACGCAGGTACTAAATATTTTATTTCTTTCAAATGAATTATTTACTTCAAATTTTTCTCTCGAATATATATATATACGTTTTTTTTTGTTTTTAATTCCTCTCTCTCTCTTTCTATCTCTCATTTTTCTGCGATTCTTTTTCCTCGTGTTTCGAATGAGCAGAGCCAATTTGTTTGTTTCGCGCTGTTGTATCTATCGGTGTGTCACACACGCACGAGAAAGGTAGGAGTCGGAGAATCTAGTAGCATAGCACACAATCAGCACACTGCTGACCACATTATTATCATTATCATTACCATTATTTATAATACATTAATAATTAGCGTGTGAGAAAAAAAGAAAGGCGAGAGCCACTTTCTCCAAACAAACAAACAAAAAAAGAGTAAAAAAAAGGAACTGCAACTTTTTTCATTGTGTAAGAAAGAAAAAAGAAAAGAAATTAAGCAACAACAACAATGCAACATTGGAGCTTCTTCACTTCGTTTTTCAAAGTTAATCTAAGATTGTTCGCCATTCGTTTGTTTGTTTTTTTTTACGATATTCACTCAAGTCGAAACATCGTCGGATCAACCGCGAGCAACGAGTTTGGCTTTGCCAATGAAGGGAACTTTTACTCGCAAGAACAAGACTGAAAATAAAATTATTTATAATATACTTTTTTATCGATAGTGCAATAAAAGCTCAACCGAACATCGGCAAGATACTCTTTTTCATTTTTTCAATTTTTATAATTGTACAAGAGGAAAGAGGCGATTTATTCCTTCTTCCTTTCGTTATCGAGGAATAACGCAATATATTTTATAGCCTTTTCATTATCTTTTTTTTTTCATCTCACTATTTCACTCCCTCTTTTTTCTCCCTGTACAAAAAGGCATTACTTTATAAAATATATATTGTGTTTTGAGATAACGACATGTACAATCAGACGATGATTCTGGCTTATTTTCCTTCGTCCAGTTATTTACTCCTCGTCATTACTTTTACAGTATGTGAACGTGTACTTGTTGCTGCTAAACTCGTATACAAATTGGCGAATGATTTTTACTTCTTTTTATCTTTTAATTCGTTTTAAGTTTTATTCTTGTAATTTCCTCTTTCTCTCTTTTCTTCTTCGTTTTTAAATCTCAGTCTTGTATAAAGGAGATAATTATTTCGTTAACATTACAATATGCGTATTTACGTTTAGAATAATTAAAAAAGTTTGCTTATTTTCTTCTTCGTTTTCGATTTCTCACTTTTTTTAATTCCTCTTATTTTCACTTCTTTTTCAACTCTTTTGTTTATCTTTTAACCTGTTTAATGTACGCGATATCACAGAGCTCAGCATAATGTTTATTATTGAAGGTACTCGAGTTTTATTAGCAATTTCGTCAATCTCGTTGGACAATATGAATCATAACTACCACACGGCTTTTACTGAGAGGCGACATTTTCGAGAAAAAATTGACAAAAAAACAAACAAATTACGCACTAAACATTTTCTTTTTCGTGCGTCTCGTTATTTATTTTTATTTATTTTTTTGGCGAATTGAATGTTCTTTCACAGCTCAAATAATTCTTCTTTCTTTCTTTTCTTTCGTAGAAGCACGAACGGCTATCCAAAAGTTTTGCTGACTTTGGAAATGTCTTGATCTTTCACGCCTTTCTTTCTCGTTTTTATTCTCGTGTCTTTATAAATGAACGAGCACGCCTATCTTTCTCATTAGTTCGCAACACGCTAGTCGCATTGTCGCACTTTTGTGTGTGTGTGTGCTTGTGTATTTTGTGTTTGCGTTCGAAAACGTGTAATCGTTAAATTTTCGTACTCTGCTTTTTTTGCACACGATTTGGGGGATTTTTCTTTCAGTACAGATTTCTACCGGCTTGAAAGAAAATAATTTCTTCTCGAAAAAATAGGATCTACGTCCTTTTTCTCGAATTTTCTTTTAGAAACTATTTTTCTTCAATTACATATTGAAAAATATTTCTTTTCTTCAAGCTAGAACTACCAAGTTCTTTCTCCTATAAAATCCCCTAACGATTGAGATGTACAAGATTAGTTATCGATATCTCTTCGCAGAGTTTTTGCTTATCTCGTTTTAGCCCCAATTTTCTAGTCTTTTACAACGCGTTTCGAGAAAAAGAAAAAAAAACTTAAAAAAAAAAACAATAGATTCCTTAGTTATTCATTGCTTCTCGTAGGATTCTTTCGATTCTCTCGGAGGATTCTCGCTAAATGAACGTCTTAATTTCTTAACACTCCTTTCTCTCACCTCTTGGCTTTCTCTCGTGTTTTATGCCGCTCCCCTTTTTATTTTTGCCCCGTTAAACAGCAGGATTTGCATCGAGAATAAACATGATATGATTATACCACATATATAAAATTGATGAGATACCGTTCCCTATATATATACTTCTTGTTTCTTCTTCATCTCTTTAAACCATGTTGCACAATAGAACAGTGGATTTTTCGTTATCTTTCTCATCTATGCGCCTACATGTTACATATCACAGAACTACGCGCACATCCACCATCGATAACACGATGTGACCGTGAAAAAAAAAATTTTGAAAAAAAAAACTGTCCTTCCAGAAGAAAAAACACCCGGAATTTCGTCGCGAAAAAAATGTCGTTTTCTCGGGAGAAAAAGAATTTTTTTTTCAATCACGTTAGCTCATTGATTCGTGTGTGCGAATTTTCGGTTACACCGGAAATATTCCGACAGCGGATGCACGCAAAAATGTGCGGGAGCCTCCAGACTTATTTTTCGACGCTCAGAGTTATTCGTTTCTTCTCTTCTTTTATCTTCGATTTATTTTAAACTTTAATAATTACTATTTGACTCGATTTTTCTATCGAGACGCTCGGAGGGCTGTGGTCGGGGTTCTCGTCAGAATCCAGAGGGAATTTTCGAACGAAGGCGAGGAGTCTGGGGGATTGCATTTCCTGGCTCTCATTTAGCGAGATTGAGACACCGGTCTCGCTTTTAAAAGTTATTCACTAACACAGGAACCGCGATTTGAGTAACATTACACCGAAAATAATATTAATGACGATGGGAAAATAATTGATGAATGAAAAAAAAAAACGAAAAGAAATATCCATTTTGAAAAAGAGTAAAGAAAAAAACAAAACGGTTCGATGAAATAAATATTGGATGCAATTTGCGAAATGTCGTTACGAAACAAAAGAAAAAACGATCGAGCGTGGTCAAACGTGTAATATATATTTTTCAGTTCATATGTATACTCGATATTTGCATTTTGGGAGGCGGCACATATGTATCACATGTGTACATAATTACTCGTTATTTTTTCTGCAGTCGAGCAAAATTGGAGGTTCTCGAAGTGACGTTTAATTAAAAAAAAAAGATTAAAAAACGAAACACAAAAGTTCGTTTTTCTTTTCCTCCGATTTACGAGTAATTTTTGTTTTCATTGAAAATGTTACTGAAAAATTCTGTTCTTCGTATTATTTTTTTTCCTAAATCCCTTACACTTTAACTGCTAGCCTCATGCGAAACATTCTCATCTTTTCTCGTATTAATTTTTGAGAAAATTAAGTTCAGCTGCAATTATTTTTCGCCTCGTGTTATCTCGATTCCGTAACCTATACGAACTTTTCCTGCCTCTCGGTTTCCACTCGGTTGTTCCTATCAACAATTTTTATGCTTTCATACAAAAATAAGATCGCGAGCTCTGCCCCCGTTTATTTTTCACATTTCATCTCTCACTCGTTACTCTTTCTCTCCCTCTTTTTTTTTAATCTTCTAGTGATCCCTTGTGCCTATTTGCTCGCACATTTTTTTCCTACTAAAAAATTCTAACTTTTGCCTCCCTATAGTACGAATTCTTCATATTATTTTCTCTCGAAACATAAACTTTGACGATGAAAATCGAAAAGAAATCGAGTTTCAGACGAATTTCTTCGTATCATTCGAGTGGCGAAAAATCGAGAGACCCACCAATAATTCGTCATGGTTCTTTTCTTTTTGTATCAAAATCGACGTTTCATTCTTGGATTCTTTAGCACGGGTGCACGGCTTCGTTTGTCCCAAAAAGCCAATTTTCTTAATCCCATTTTTTTTTCGACGCTGAAGAAATTTCCCTTGGAGCATCGCCCATCACGCGAGAGAAACGCATTCATTTTTCCATTCTTCAGTATTCGCATATATATATCCTCTATGTATATATATAGTGTTTCGTGTGTATCGTATAAATAAATCATAAATTATTAAACTAACCCACCCCACCACGTTTTTATCCCCCCTACGTCCCCGCCCCTTCTATACGTTTCGTGCATTTCAGAAAAGCATACAGGTAAATGTTTACATAGTTTTTCACGTATTTTGTTTTTTTTTCTTATTTTTCCACTTCGCAAAAAGAGATTACTATTCAAATACCATTACGGACAATGACCATCGTTTTTCAACTACACACGTGGCCACGATCAATATTATTCTTACGTGGTTTTCTTATTTTCGTGTGTTTTTCTTTGTTGTGTTTTTCTCTTGAATTTTTTCGTATTTTTTTAATATTAATGCTGTTATTGATAGAATTATTATTATATATAGATATACCCTCGACTAACAAGCTAAACGCTACATCAAGAACTCGTTTCTGGAATGTGCCCTCTATTCTCGATTCAATTTTTTTCGATGAATCGCTCATGTCATTCATTTTTCTTTTTTTTTTGCTATTTTTAAATTCTCTTTTAAAATGCCGAGCAATCGGAACCCGGCACAATTTTCACGCTTTTCTGCTTGCATCGCGCAAAAAAGTTTACTCTCAAGTGTCCAGTGGAAAAAATATAGATTCTTCATTTTCAATCTCATGCCCCCACGTTTATCTCGTCTATTCCTAAATTACGGATCGTAGAAAAAAAAAATTGTTTCGACACTCAAAAGCTTTTGGCAGCATTCCAGAAGAGAACGACTTTAAGAAAAAAAAATAAAGATAAGTAGTTATAGTTGAAACAAACAATTACACTTAAGAACTTGTTTTGCTCTTTTTTTTTTAGAAAAAAATACCAACGTCCCATAATCATGATTAATATTAATTACTCTTTTTCGCGTGGACGTGGCTCGAGGGACTCACCTCGACTCGTTTTATCGGTTCTGAAACGAGCCTCTGTTTTTTTTCTCCCCCTCGAGTGGGCTCCCAGTTCTCTTTGTCGCCCCCCCTCGATGATCGTTTGACCCACGCCCCAGCCGATTTGACGCCCGGGAAGCAGCGTCACTGCTGCACCGGGGTCGGCGGGTAGGGATAACCGTAGGGCGGAACTGCCTGGAACTGTCCGTAGTTCATGGATTGATAAGCGCAGGGATTCGCCTGTGGCGGCGGTGGCGGTCTGCTCGTCTGGAAGAATTTGTTATTCACGATACCCTGGATGCTCGTGTCCGTGTGCCCGCCGGACGGCATCATGAACGGTGGAGGAATCGAGTACATTCCTTGGCCGTTCGGAGTCGTCCCGTAAGCCTGATTCTGACGATTGTTCATGCGATTCGCCTGGTATCCGTTATTCGCCGCATTGTTCCCATTTCGCTGATATCTCTGCCCGTTCTGTTGATAATTGTTGCTCGACTGGTAGCCACTCTGCGAGTAGCCATTCATCTGACGCTGAGGCTGCTGTTGCTGCTGATGATTATTCGAAGATTGCTGCTGCTGCTGCTGAGAGTGATGCTGAGACACCGCCTGGTGATGTTGCTGTTGTTGCTGCTGCTGCTGTTGATGGTAATTGTTCTGATAGCCGTTCTGATAATTATTCTGACGATTGTTCATGTAACCGTTGCTCTGCCTCATCATCGAACGCTCGTGCATGTTGTGATTGTTGTGCCAATTGTGACCGTTCATGTATCCGTTTCCGGTTGGACTCGAGTTGCTGCGAGGGCTTCCGCCGTTCATCATTCCGTCTTTGTTCGAGTTCGTTATCGATCTCGCCGTGTTCCATCGCTGTCTTCCCTTTCCGAACTGATTGCGGTGGGAGTTGGCCAGTTCCGACAATTGCGGGTTTATCACCTGACCGGCCTCTTCGAGAACCGCGATCAGCTCCTTTGCCTGGCGAGCGTTGTTTGGCGTGAAATACGCGTAAGCCGTTCCCGCGGATTGACAACGTCCCGTTCTTCCTATCCTGTGGATGTAATCCTCGGAGCTGTTCGGGTAATCGAAGTTCACGACGTACTTGACATCCTCGACGTCGAGACCGCGCGCCGCTACGTCCGTAGCTACCAGAATCGGAGTTTTTCCATTTCGAAACTCGGCGAGGACGTAATCGCGCTCCGGTTGCGATTTGTCACCGTGAATCGAAATCGCGGACCAGCCTTCGCGTTTTATCGCCTTCGTGATATCGTCGACCTTTTTCTTCGTCTCTACGAAGATTATGGTTTTGTTTCCTCGTTCACAGCCCAATTCCCGGAGAAGCTTCGACAACTTCTGTTCCTTCTCGTGTTCCTGGCAGATTTCAATTATCTGGCGGATGTTGTGGTTCGCGGCCAGCGTCAGCGAGCCGATGTTTATCTGAATGTAGTCCGTGAGGAAGTCCTCGGCGAGAGCTTGCACCTCCTTTGGCCACGTTGCCGACCACATAAGTACCTGACGGTCCGGTCTGATCTGCTCGATGATTTTTCGGATCTGCGGCTCGAATCCCATGTCTAACATGCGATCGGCTTCGTCCAGGACGAGGTATGTGCATCTTCGCAGATTCGTCGTTCCTTTTTCGAGGAAGTCGATCAGTCTTCCCGGTGTTGCTATGCAGATTTCAACTCCGTGTTCCAGATCCCGAGCTTGCGGTCCTTTGGGAGAGCCACCGAAAATGCAGGTGTTTCGAATACGTGACGCCGAGCCAAAGTCCCGGGCGACGCTCTGAATTTGCTGAGCCAACTCTCTCGTGGGCGCAAGTACCAGCACGATCGGACCGTCTCCGCGACTCAAACGTGGCTGATTATTTATATGCACCGTTGCTGGCAAAATATACTGGAAAAAAATTGATGAACATCATTTTTATCTTGTACTTCACTTCTAATACTGTATTATGAATTTTTTACGTATTTTCTTCTATCATTGAAAATATTGGACAATCGTTATTTTGGAATATCAAGTTTTCTTTCATTTTTAATTTTTTTTTTTTAAGTTTTCTGAGAGTTGTCAATGGGCTATCAATTACTGATATGGCTGCCTCAATTAATTAATTCATAATTGTTAGTTTACTCACAGCAAGTGTCTTTCCAGATCCAGTTTGGGCAATGCCAACCATGTCACGACCGCTGAGAGCAATCGGCCAACCCTGGGCCTGAATGGCAGTTGGCTCTTGGAATCCCTGCTTCCTGATTTCCTGCATGACATAGTCGGGAAAATTGCTTTCCTCGAAAGCCTGAATCGGGTATGGAGTGTTGTTTCCCTTGACGGTGATTTCTTTACCAGCGTGGTACTGCGTGACCTCGTCGTTGGACCTCAGTCTTACGTTGGCATGCGGAATATAGAGATTTTTTGTTATCGACGGCAAAGAAGTCATGTCCCAATTTGGTTTCTTCAATTGGTCGCCGGGACACTTCTTTTGGTTCTGCTTCTTCATGCCATAATCCTTGTGATGACCATTGTGTTGCTGGCTGTTCCAGTAAGTTCCACCCCCGCTTCCGTTCCTGTTGCCATATTCCCTGTTCCCCCTGGGTCTATAACTAACAGTGTCAATCATTCACATAGACTCATCAGACCTCAGATCAGTCTGAGGCGAATTTTAAACAAAGAATTCTTCTCCTCCAGAAATTTTCAACACATTTCTCCAAAAAAAAAAAAATTTATTTCAAACGAGAGAAAAAAAATCATAGATCGTTAAAATTTTCGTAGATAGCTCCAAAGAGAGACGTTCACCATTTTTTCCCCCCGTTTAATTTTTTGTGACACGCGCTCGAAAATAATCCCGAAAAAAATTAAAACATGGACGAGACTTTGCGAAGTCTCGGGGTCTCGAGCTTAGTTTCGTTGTCGAAGCATTTTTGAATAATACAGAGAAGAGAGAAAGATCGATCTACAAAATGGCCGTTGATGGCAGAGTACGAAGTGTAATAGTTCTATATATGTACACATTTTATCGACCCGTCGGGCACACTCGTAGAAAACTTCTCTCTCTCCCCCTCCTCTGCGGCCCATCGAGATTCGCGAGCCCGAGAAAATTCGCGAAAATGTTGGAGGAGACAAAGGGATCGAGATGAAGGGACGTTCGTCCGGTACTTACGAAGTTTGATTGGAATATCCGTTGCTATACATCTTCGCTCGGAGATCAGCTTCGTCAAAACGCAACTGATCTATTCGTCTGTCTTTCCCTAACGCTATGTGTGTATCAAGAGTTTCGTATATACGTGTATATCTTTCTCTCTTACATACACACACGCACTGCCTTCTCACACTTGGAAAACGACGATGGTAGCCCTCTCTCCAATCAAACCTACGAACAAGGAGATGGCTTTGTGCATCTAATTTTCGACCATTATTTTCGTAATCTCTCGACGATTGGCAACAATTATGACTTTTTATCGATCGTTGCTTCGGAATAATGAAGATTTGTCAAAATTTTGAGAGATTGGAAAGAATGGACTCGTTCGAGGTGCGATTTACTTACCCAGAGACCCGGCGAACAGAGCTGCTGAGCAATGGCTGACAGGGACTGAGGAAGACGGAAACGAACGACCGGGGCTCGACGTTGTACCGTTTTCAGAACTACTATCACGTGAGACTTCCAGAACCGTCACGTGATCACGGTTCAACCAATGAGAATTCAGGAGTATCTCGTCGTAATTCGAGAGCTGGCCAATCCCAGGGCTTCGTCTAAAATCGATCCTCGCTCGCCTGCTCCTACCTTTCGCTTTCTCTCGTTTTTTTTTTAATTCTTTTTTTTTTCTAGCTCCTCGTCTCGCCCTGCGCGGTAGCTAGCAGCAAATCTCTCACGATCGTGTACAGGTATACACTTTCGACGATAACGCAAATTCTGCTCGATAAATTCGCATAGCCAATGGCCGATGTATTTTGTGGACTCGAGAGAGTAATCGGCCCTCAATCGTCTTTTCTAAATGTTTTCAGAGCGAAAAATATATAGTTTATAGCAAAAAAATGTTTATGTCTCGTTGATTACTGACTCTGCTCTCGTCAAATTGATACCAATCTATTTTCCAGTTAAATGAGGAAGTAATATGCAGATGAAGAAGAAATATTTACTATTCGAATTCACTCTTAATTTTTCTCCATAATTTTGGCTTTCTAATGCAAATCAGAAACTCGGCGATGAAAAATGGAAGTAGAAAAATGACTGCAAGATATAGCAGAGCAGCCGGAGAATGAAACGAGTTGCCAGGGACCGGAGACTTTTGGTTTCTCATCTCCCTCGGAAAATCGATCGAGCTGCGTTATAGCGGGACGATTTGTCGGGGACGTTCCAAGAGCGAGCCGATAAAAAGAACTGATAAAACTGAAAGAATAATTTTTTTAATATTTCGTTCCAGATGATCGAATTTTAACAAATTTTATTTGTTACAATTGCATTAAATACTGTACATTAATTATTTTTTATTGTTCATATATAATTATATATATGCATATAATTCATACGTAAATACAGAGGAATGGACAGCTAAGATAATGCTCTTTGCTTGCACATTTATAATCCGTTGAAGTGTTTTTTTTTCGTTGACAAAGAATGGTAAAAGAAATTTAATTTTTTCGGTATCACTAGAGGAAAGACGTGATGCTAATATCCTGTACGAAGACGACCTTCGTTTCTCGGTCATACGAAGTCACTTGATTGTTTCTCTTTATTTTATGAAATTCTAGGCGTCGAGACCGACACGTCATTTTTTTCATCCCTTTTCACTTTCTTTCCGTCTTGTTTATTCAATCTGAGTTAATTTCGTTAAAATCAGCAAGATCATCTTTCGCTGCTCCAGTAGCTTTTTCCGATCACTTCTGTAAAAACAGAGATATACATTGTTTTAGGGATGTATGTACAAAATTTGACATATTTGGACGTTTAGCGAATTTAAAATCGATAATATCTGAAATACGCTGAATCTATTGGAAAAACACGTATTATTTCCGACGATTTAAAAAAGATGTTGAAGAATGAAACTATGGAGATTTCTCAAATCTCCATTGATGAAACTGTCATCTACAGATGTGTATCCATTATTTTAATTGTCATAATTTTCATTGAGATTGAAATCTATAGCAATACAAGTTATTCCGCATAAATTGAAACAAAAAAAAACAACTTTGCAGATGATTTTGAGCAAATAATTAGCATTCAAGATTACATCAAACCCTGTGTTATTTTAACCGGAAGTCGATCAAATTGCAAGAAAAGGTGAAAAACTGGCTTGTTCGATATATGATAGATAAAAAGAAAATGTGTTTCCTATAACAATAAGTCATCCTTGATCTTTCTACGCAAAAAAGCCATCGTTGCCGATGTTTCTACGGAAATATTCTTGATTGAATTTTCTCGTGTCCAGGGCATTTTTAATTAAAGTTGTGATTGGCTGGCTGCACAAAATGTCCGTGTCTCGAGCAGTTAAATCAGGTCTTTATTTTATTTCACACTGCAGAAATTTATTCATATCTATACTATTTTTATTCTAAAAATTTATTGCCATTACTGTTTGCGCATAAAAAAACAGCTTGAAAAAAACAAATAGATGTATCGCGGATTTGACTGGACATACATCCTTAAATAATTTGACCACTGAGAGAAGAGAAAAATGAGTTTATAGAAGTAGCTTGCCTGAACGATTGTTGACAGGACTGCGACTCCGGGAATAACTACGACTGTAGCTGCGTCTGTTGTTGCGCCCATTTCGTTCTCTGCTGAGACTCCGGCTCGCGCTGCGACTTCGACTTCGCGAGTAGCTACGTTCCCTTCCGGTCCTTCCACCACCACCACCACCACCACGTCCACGCCATTTGTTTCTTCCACCTCCTGGATAAACGAAAAAAAAAATATTAATCATAAAATCGATCCAACAATTAAGTAAATCAAATCGATTACTCACCACCTCGATGTCGTCCAAAACCTCCGTTTCTGCTGTCAGCAAGTTCCAACAATTTTGGATTAATTACTTGATTGGCTTCCTTCAATACTTGTATGAGATCGTTTGCCTTGTTCGAATTATTGGGAGTGAAAAATGTGTACGCTGTTCCTGTCTTCTGCCTGCGACCGGTACGGCCGATTCGGTGCACGTAGTCTTCAGAGCAAGACGGGTAATCAAAGTTGATAACAAACTTGACATCCTCAACGTCTGAAATTTATACGTTTTGAAAAAGCGTTAAAAAGTAAAATAGTTGGTGAGCAATGAGACTCGATAACGCGATCGATAAAAATCTTTTTTTTTTGTTCATAGAGCATCGTTCTTAACTTTCGTACGTGTCTCATTTTTTTTTCATCTCTGCTGCTGCTTTTTTAGACGCCAAGAAACAATTCATAAAAGCTTTGATATATCTAGCTACTGGACAGTTTTTATTTTTTTTATTAATGTTTTTTTAAGTAGCAAAATTTGAGCAAAATGTGACAAATTTTAATCTTTTTGATGCTAAACAAAGACTTGACATGAGCAAAATAATTACATTTGAGGTACTTTTCAAAATGCTTTTATGACAGTGCTCTCTACTCGAAGTGTTAGTACGATTAGGAATAGGAGAATGAACGAGGACATACTTTCTTTTGGGAAAAAAAACCATTAGAGATGCGTGACACGAAATTCTACGACTCTAGGTTGCAGATGAAAATCAAGACGCAAAGCGCTAACAATAGTTTTTTTTTCCACAAGAATTGGGCGTAGAAACAATGAGAAGCGAATTCAGGAAAAAGCGAGGATAATTAGTGGAGGTATAACAAAGGGACTGCGAGGAGATATTATGTTATCTAATTATTAGAAGTTATCAAATTTATAACATAATACATAATATAGAGATGAAAAAAAAATAATAAGAGAAAAAAAAGAATGTAAAAAAGAAAAATTGATTAGGCATTGGGCGAGTGTCGATAGCAACGTACGGGCAGGGCCTGGGCTGCGCTCGGTCCAGCCTCGGGCCGTTTCCGTTGCAAAAGAGGACACCGAAATGGCCCTCGTCACTCGGCAGCGTATTTATTTTCTATTCCCGAATGGCCAGTCTGGCAAAGAGTGTCTCTCTCTCTCTCTCTCTTTCTCGTTATTTTCTCTGTTTTTCTGTTGCAGCCGGATGCAAACACGATCACAGCTTGGTCGGGACGTTGCGAAGGAGCCGTGCGAGAGAGACTTCGCGCGATCGGGCGCCTCAAGAGATCGCCGGCAATCAGGAGGAGGATTTACGGGGCCAGTTAGCCAGGCCATAACACGTGTGTACCTGGGACTTGTTCGGTCCCCGGAGCTCATCAATTCAATGAGGAACCCTCTCTCTCCGTCCTCACAATCACTCTCGTTGGGGGGGACGAGGCTTTCTGGCCCCCCCATCGATCAATTGACGACTAGAGGCACGCGCAGCAGCCACCGCAGACAATGCAAACCAGTTGTGCACCACCGAATTTTGAAAAAGTAGGCGGGTCTCGGGGCGACTCCCCATATATTGCTTTGCATTACCCGGCGTGGGCCTGCGCGCAATGTGCCTCTGCAATCCAAAACAAACATCGAACCGCGTTAGCTAAATTGTTTTTGGTATTTTTATACAATTTTTTTTTGCAACCACCTTAAATAATTGATGCAACACTCGAATGTTCTAGCTGAGATTATTTTCCATATGCACTTTTCAAATGTAGTTCCAGATTCAAAATGATTTTAAAGATTCTCTATCGTGACAAATAATTCATTTTCTTCAAATGTTGAAACAAATTCTGTAAAAATTCATTCTTTTTCTCTAATTTTTCGTATTTGCAATAGATTACTTTTTCTTTGTTGAAATTTAGTTGAATTTGAAGTGAAGGAATTTACTACGTGATTGCATCTGTTTGGAAAATTTATCAGCCACAACGTATATGTGAATCAAACGTGGATTAGAGATAAAATTTTTTTTTCGTTACTCACCGAGTCCTCGCGCCGCTACATCGGTTGCCACTAGAATTGGCGCTTTGCCTGATCTGAAATCTACAAAAAAAAAATTTTTTTATCTTACCGACTCTTTAAATATTTTTTTTTCGTGATAGCTCAGGCATGAGAATGAAAAGTATACCTTGCAATACCCAATCTCGTTCCTGTTGTGTTTTATCGCCATGAATACAGACAGCCGGCCATCCATCTCGTTTCATTTTCCTAGTGATTTCCTCAACCCTTCTCTTCGTCTCGATAAAAACAATAGTCTTGTTCTCCTGCTCAGCCATGATCTCTTTCAAGAGAGTGCTCAGTCTGAAGAGAACAAAAAAACCGATAAAATTGTACCTTTGAAAAAAGAAAGCCGAATATTTTAAAAAATAAAAATCTCACTTGTTCTCTTTTTCGTAATCCTGACAAACATCTATGATCTGGAGAATATTGTGATTAGCGGAAAGCTGGAGGGATCCAACGTTGATCTGTGTGTAATCCTTGAGAAAATCTTCAGCGAGATTTTTGACCTCTTTGGGCCAGGTTGCGGACCACATGAGAGTTTGCCTATCAGGCCTGATCTGCTCAATGATTTTTCGAATTTGCGGCTCGAAGCCCATGTCCAACATACGGTCGGCTTCGTCGAGAACGAGATAGGTGCAGCGTTTGAGATTCGTTCGACAGGATTCCAAAAAATCAAGCAAACGTCCCGGCGTGGCTATGACGATTTCCACGCCACCGTCGAGATCGCGCGCCTGTGCGCCCTTAGGAGCGCCTCCGTACAGGCACGTGTTCCTTATGCCCGACGAATGCCCGAAATCATCCGCGACCTGTTGAATCTGTTGCGCAAGTTCTCTCGTCGGCGCGAGAACGAGAGCTATCGGCCCGTCTTTGCGAGACAATTTTGGCTGACTGTTTATGTGAACTATAGCTGGTAAAATGTAAGAAAGAGTTTTCCCTGAACCCGTTGAGGCTATTCCAACCATGTCCCGACCGCTCAGAGCTATTGGCCATCCCTGTGCCTGAATCGCCGTTGGCTCTTTGAAACCCTGTCGTCTGTAACAAGAAAAAAAGATTATCTCTCACGCTCTCTTCGCGACAAAACACTGATCCATTGAAAATCTTCTCACTTTATCTCTTTAATAACATAATCTGGGAATCCAGCTTCGTCAAAATTAAATACAGGATTGGGTAAATTGGAGCCTCGTAACGTGATCTCCTTGTCGCTTCTGTATTGCTCGATTATTCTTGGATCTCTGTTGTGCACAACGTCGCTAGGAATGTAGAAATCTTTTTTGAATGGCTCCAATCGATTGAGATCCCAGCGCGGTTTGCGCAAATTCGCTCCTGGCTGGTTACGTCCGCCTCTGCCGCTGCCCATTCCGCTTCTCTCTCGTATCGTACCTCCCCATCCTCTGCGATCACGAGGAGATCGACTTCGTGACCGTGTGCGCGAGCGACGTCTCCTGTCACGGTCTCGGCTACGACTGAAAAATATTGAAATTTTTTAAAAATTCGTACGAGATAACAATAATTTGCATGAACAATGATTATTATGTAAATCAAGTCTGATAAAAATGCTCATAATTCAACACGGTTTATTTATGCGACGATATATATAGCAAAATAAAATACATTATCGAGTCATGGCCGCACTGGCGGGCTCGAGAGAATTGCTCATTAATTAGCACGTACGACTCACAATTAATTCCCATCCTCATATAATCAACGTATCCCCTAGCAAATTTTATAAAATTGCAAGCAATATGAAAAATGCGCACGAAATAATTGCTCAGCGACTGCAATTACGCACAACGGAGTTGATAGGGTTATGAGAAAAAAAAAGCGAGGGCAATCGGCTCCGTTCGTGACGAAACACGTTCGAAAATGTTCGCATGTACAAATTGTGCAGCTTTTTGTATCAACTTACCTTCTATATCGTCCCATTTCGACTTGATCGCTTTTTTCCTCACGGAACAGGCACTTTTATTCAGAATAGCGAGATCAATTGCGAAAGCGTAACTTTGCGTGTTGAAATGGGGACATGAGTGAGTGGAAAACGCGCACCGTACGTACGTATGTACTTGTCGGAGGGGGAGGCAGACTGAATTTCCCCGTTCGTTTCTATGTGGTTGTTACAAAAAAGTTGTACGGGTGCACTATTGCGAGTGGGTGTACGTACGTACTAAAATGAATCTTGCGTGTGTGCGTGCATGCGCGTCACGCGCAAATAATCGTCGGAAAGAAGCCGGCGGCGTGTCCTTTCAACGGTAGAAACTGACGCGTCCACCAGTCGGCGCCTGCGACGCCAGCTTCCGAGTTGCACTTCCGGCCGGCGATTTCAAACGAGCATCCAAGCCCCGCAATCATTGCTTTTACTTTTTCGCACTTACTGAGCTTCGTTTCTTCTTTTTATTTTCAATAATAGAGTAGCCATGTTTTTTTATGTACATTACACATATGAAATTAAAGAATTAGCAATAGGAGACGGGCGTCTGTGTGGATGTGTTTTCTTTTTTTCATGAGGTACGAAGGGCCGCGTCCGCTCTGAACCTGGGAACACAATGGCAAAGTAGGACAGTGTTTAAAACACTTGATCGTGTCAACGATCGATGATTTTCACTTCGTTCTTTTCTTCCATTTTAACTTTTTGCATTATATTGAAATTCATTTTTGCGTGTGTTTAACTCCTCGGCGCCAAACCGCTCGTGCCCGGTGCTACGGACATTTCACCCCCTTGAGTACTGTCACGTTGTGGGCACTGAAAGAAGAATTTCGTACGTTTGCAAAATTTTTTTTTTTATTAATAAAAAAAAATTTTTTTAATTTACCTTGACGCGAATTTGATGCTTGAGAATCGCGGCTCGCAAAATGAGCATTCTCGTACGTCTCTGGTACTCTTTGCCGATGCTGATGCATTTTTCGAAAGTAGTGCTACGCTGGTCGACGTCTTTGGCGTATAAAATTTTGTTGTGAGAGTCTATTCTTGCCTGTATCTGTCCTTCGAGGATGAGCTGCATGAGCTCGTCCTCGAGGGCGGCAACGGTGCGATTGAAGGCAACAGCCATGCGTCTCATGTCAGCGCTCAGATAGGGACTGAAATATTGAATAAGAGCACGATTCCGTATCTGAGTGTACAGAAGATTAACGTGAGGCGCTATGTACATGTCGAGGAGAATGTTGTCTTTGATCTCGTCGAGCAATTTGAGACAAGCGGCGTACTTTGATTCGTAAAATTTGAATATTATGTCGCGCAACTGGGGCTCCAGTTCCAAAAATAATTTGAACGAGCTGCTGAATATGACTTGTTTCTGAAGCTCGTGTCTGTCGAAGGTGGCAAGGGCGCAGAGACCGCCGTAGAGGGCTACGTTTCCGGGGGAAAGTAATTCCGGATAATCGCAATAATCGAGCGAGGACTCGAGGAAACGCTTCGCCGCGACCTTGTACTTTCTCATCGCAAGAGCCGCCAGTCCCGAAGCGATTTTCAGCTTCGTCAGAACCAACTGATTGTAATCCTTGCTCAAAAGTCCCGGAGCGTTTTCCGCTTTCGCGACAAATGTCATAACGTGCGTCCAGTTTTGCAGATAAACCGAGACTTTTATCACGTTCAGGCACATTGTGACTATATGCTTGCCGCTCGTGCAATAATCCCGACCTCTCGAATAACACTTGAGCGCGTTCGCCAAATCGCCACAGTCGAGATAATGATCGCCCAGGTCGTCGTGCCCCCTCCTTATGCTCTCTTTTATCGAATTGCTACGATAATTCTTGAGATCGGTATCCAGCTTTTCAAGCTTCAGGGCAGCCTTCTTGGATCTTGATTCCACCCAGACTTGATCTATCGTCGGTATGTCCTGCGAAGTCGACTGCGCCGCTATGTCCGGAAGTCCCGGCGTTGCTATCGCGTCTTGCAATTTTTTGTGCAAAATTTGGTACAGCGATACATTGTATGTCGTCATAACATAGGTTATCGCCATCTTCAAGGCCTCTACTCTCAAACTGGGACAATGATCCGCTATGTATATCAGCCTGTATAATTTTGCTAGGCCCGTGTAGCTGTTGGCGTAAACCTCCAAGTCCTGCAACGAAAGGCAAAGAGATTAATTTGCAGAGACCGTCCAAAGGTTTTGTAATTCGCTTTGATCCAGCTCCAAAAATATTTTTCACCAGTGTTGGATTCTCCACGATGTAGGGCTCATCCTCTGTATTGTCATTGTCCTCAGGCGGTGCATCAACCTGCATAGGTTCGACAGCATTGTGCTGCACGAACGAAAACATTTTCCCGTTCGCTCTTGGGAGCAAGTGAACGCGACGTTTTTATCTGTGTATTTACCTCCGCCGCCCCCCCGCCGCCCGCCGTTCGACTTGTCTTCTCAGGGCGTTGAAACGAGTGCACCTGTCAGAACTAACCCCTAATTTAATCGTATACGTCTATCAGGCGATACATGTGAACGTTTTTTTTTCAAATTTCGAGGCCAACGGAAAAATTACCTCGCGTATCATGACGTTTTCCTTATTTATACTAAGAATACATTCCGCTCGATTCTCGATCGGTCCTTTCGCTCGTTTTCAATCCTTGACAATAATCATCGAAGCTCTCTCGGGGAAACTCGTGCTTTATCAGCAGGCTACACTTTTCGCTATACATATGATGAAAATTCTGTAATGGACCCTCTCTCCGTCCGGAGCCCGATTCTTATTGAAGTTGGTTCGAGTCTCGCCGAGCGCGAGCGAGATCTCTCGAGCCCTATCGCGGTCTACTTCACGATCTCGCCGCTCTCCACTTTTCGCCATGCGATGTGTATTGCGCGCACGATAATTTCCGTATACACGACTCCGCTGGCTGGCAGTGGTAAAATGGATGTCGAGAAACGTCAATACATTTTGTATCGACGAACCGCTACTCAAGACTTTCCGAGAGCTTTTCACACTCAAACGAATCTCGTTTAATAAAATATTTCGAATGACGAACGAGATCACGCCCGGCGATTTTGGTAGGGCTCTAGGCTGATTTTTGATAAATATCCGCGGTTTATGCGACAGAAATGGCAGAGTTCGTACGCGGCGGACCCAGCGTGTCAAACAGTGCTAAGGTATGCTGCGACATTTACACTCCGTTTACACACGTATATTTCCATTTATGCACAAATAAATTAAACATTCGAGTCAACAATGAGGAGCTTTGCTAAGAAAATACGATCGGATGCACACCAAAAAAGTTTCAATGCTCCAAAACTTATCCCAGTCCATGATTTTTCCTTGCTTCTTCCCATCCAAGTCATTCTTTGTCTCGTGCGTGAGAAATCGGCTCAAAAAATCGTAAAGTTTGTTCGTGACGTAAATTAATGCCATTCGACGCGTGGACTTTGCCTCTCCGTTCCCATACCAATCAATTCTTTCCATCAAGAACTTTTTTTTTTGCAAGGACTCTCTACCTCGTAGTCTACCGTTTTTTATATCTTATCTGACTCTTGCTTTATTTTATTTTTTGTTTTTATTGGTGACCAAAAGCAGAACTCAGAGTGCTCAGAGGGTACGCTTGCCAAGGCTCTTAAGAGGGGCTTGCAATTCCAGGTCGATATCAATAACAAAGGAGGATCACCGAGTACGGGGAGCGAGGATGGTGGACCCAATGAATCTCTAAACGCTGAAAATGAATTTGATCCATTTTTAGAAAATATTCCAGATGACCCGCAGGACGCAGAAGAGCCTGACAGTACCAATAATACTTTTTTAACAGCTCCTCCAGAAAATCAGTGAGATATGCACAATTTCATGAATTTAAAAACATTCATCTTGCTCAAATAGTTGACATACTTATTTATTAATTGTCCAAGGAGTTTTCTGACCAGAGACATTTTTTTTCTAGGTGGTATCATGGAAGACTGGACAGATTTACTGCTGAGGAGAGATTATGGGATGCCAGTAAGATGGGAAGTTATTTAGTGAGGGAGAGTGACAGAAAGCCTGGCAGTTACGTGTTGTCCTATCTGGGAAGAACAGGCATCAATCATTTTCGTATAACAGCCGTTTGTGGAGACTATTATATAGGTAAAAATTCATTAAATTATTATTGAATTATCGTGGATGAAGATATATGAACAAATTGTTTTTCAGGTGGTCGACAGTTCAACAGTCTCTCGGATTTAGTAGCCTACTATACTCACTGTTCGGATCTTCTGAAGAGAGAACGACTGATGCATCCGACTCCTCCGCCCGAGCCGGTTAACGACAAAAAGCGGATAGTTGCGATATTGCCGTACACGAAAATGCCAGATACGGATGAGCTGAGTTTTCAAAAAGGCGATATTTTTTTCGTTCACAACGACATGGGCGATGGTTGGCTGTGGGTCACGGCCCACAGGACTGGCGAGCAGGGTTTGATCTTTCGTGAATTGGTCGAGGATCTCGACGACGCGATTGATCCGAACACGGTTTTCTCTTGGTTTCATCCAAACGTCACGAAGAGCGAAGCCGTCGATATGCTGGTTAAAGCAGGACCAGGAAGTTTTCTAGTTAGTAGCAAACAATTTTTTTTTACGATTTTTATTCGATGGAGAGCAAAAAATTTATTTATTTTTTCGTTTATTTTTCAGGTCAGACCTTCGGACAATAGCCCAGGGGATTACTCATTATTCTTCCACATAAACAATCAAATTCAACGATTCAGAATCGAAAAAAAAGGTGTACGTTATCTTATGGGCGGTAGAACTTTCGAGTGTCTTGATGCCGTGATCAATAGGTAAAATATTTAACTGTCGAATGGATTTAAAAAAATGTATTTTTAATAATTAAACTGTAACTTGAATTTTTCGCAGGTACCGTAAGGAACAAATAGTCGAAGGTCATACATTGGTTCAAGCAATGGTGACGGAGCCGGATGGGAGCGTCCGAGTAAATCGGGAAGTTCAACATGCGGAAAAAATTTACGCGACTCTGCGTGAGTGCCGTGAACAGTCGGGCGCTAAGAAAAACAAAGGAATTAAAATGCAAGGATACCTCGAGAAAAAATCAGAAAAAAATAAAAAATGGAAAGCACTGTACTTTGTACTTCTCGTCGATGCGACTGATACACATCTTTACCTCTACGACAACCCCAAAAGAACGAAGCCGAAGGGCCTGATTGATTTAAGCTGCGCCTATCTTTATCAGGTAAAAGACTCGGAAACGTCGAGTGAACGTGAAAGTTGTTTTTGCTTTTAACGAGAGTCACTTTTTCGGTTTAAGGTTCACGAGAGTGTCTTTGACAGACCTCATTGTTTTCAATTGGTTGAACGGGCGTTGCCGTGTCTAGCTACAATAACGTATCTCGCGGCGCCAAATTCCGAAAATGCTCAAGATTGGATAAACGCATTGAAACCATTGTGCGTGTCGCAACTGACGCGCGCGCCGAAGGTCGCGCGTTTGCGCGAACTTCGCTCGCTTCATCTTCACATTCTCGACGCTCACAGACTTCCGTACAAATTTGTTCCTAATCCGTTTATAATAGTGGCTCTGAACAACGTCAAAGTCGCGAGGACAAAAGTGAAGACGGGCCTCGATCCCCTCTGGGACGAGGAATTCGTTTTGGAGTACGTAAAAACATGCTCGAACAGAGGTACAGAGAAAACATTATTTGCAAAAATTAATAAAATGAATTTGTGAACGCAGGGACGTTCCGCCAGACGTCATGTCTTTCTCCTTGACGCTGTACAATAAAACGAAGCGGAGCAAAGATACGGAGGTCGCGGAACTCTCCGTGGAGCTTGCAAATTTGGCGAACGGAGAGGAAATGGACGAGTGGTATCCGCTCTCCGGAGTGACGCCTATCGGAGAGTGGGGAGCGTTGAGATTACGTCTACGGTACAATCATCAATCATTAATACCATTTATCTGAGCATGCTCCGACTGTGCATTTTTTTATCTCCCCAACCGTTTTAACGTTATCATTCGTTATTGTAGATACAGACACGATCTCGCCATGCCACCGGAGGAATACAGTCCGCTCCAAGAATTGTTGCTCGATCCGGAATTGCACGTAGTGCGAGCTCTGGCCGATGTTTGTCACTTGGACAGAGTTCCCCTGGCCAATAGCCTATTAAGAATATTTCGACATGAGAGAAAAGAGGCTGATCTTTTGCGATCTTTGAATCAAGCTGAAGTACGTACCGTTTTTTTTTCATATTTTCGAACGTCCACTTTTTTCAAGGTTCAACTTTTATTTTTCTTTCAAGGTTGATAAAGAGGACGAAACACCGACGCTCTTCCGAGCTGCGAGCCTTACAACCACGCTTATGGATCTTTACATGAAATCCGTTTGCACGTCTTTTCTAAAAGCCGCTCTCCGCGAAACTATTGTCAAGCTCATCGAGAGCAAACAAAGCTGCGAATTGAACCCAACGAAGATGGATTCGCCGGAAGACGCTTGCAGCAATGCTGAATTTTTATTACAAGTGCGTAATTTAAAAAAAATAATTGTAATAAATATTTCACAAATTTATTGTAATTACTAATTTATTTTCGATTCTAGGTTCTTGACGAAGTAACTCTAAGTATTTTTACAAGTCCCGATGCGTGTCCCAAAACACTCCGATACATATGCGGCTGCCTCCAGAGAGCAGTCGTAGCCAAATGGCCTCACGAAAGATTAGTGAGAACGCGAGTTGTCAGTGGATTTATATTTTTACGATTGCTATGTCCTGCCATTCTCAATCCAAGATCGTTCAATCTAATCGCCGAGCCACCGCCGCCAGCCGCTGCGAGGTAAAAATCGCTTCAAAAGGACAAAAATTGAACATTTTCCTTACATCTCAACGAGACACCTATTTTTTCAGGTCGCTCGTAATGGTAGCAAAGTGCTTGCAGAACTTGGCCAATCTGGTCGAGTTTGGAGGCAAGGAACCTTACATGGAAGTTGTCAATCCATTCATTCTGAAGAACAAGGAGCGAATGGTCGTTTTTCTAGATCAATTATCAGTAAGTTTCATTCGGTAAATGCACGATAGAATTTCGAGAGGTCAACATTCTCTCGCATTACACAACTTTTTTTTCTTTAAAAGAATGTCATAGAAAAGCCCGAGTCGGAAGGTACAGACCCGAGGAGCAAAAGCACGTGCGTATCCGACACAGCAAGAGACTTGGCGACTCTTCATCACATTTGCGTTTCACATTTAAAGGAACTTCAAGTACTTTCAAAGACTCAGGTAAACTTTACTGGAATAAAAATGGTTAAAAAAAACAAAAATTTAACATTTTTTAATCAACTAAATGTGATTTTCAGCCGACAATAAAACAACTGGTTACTGTCACAGAAATGTTGAGTAAGCACAAACAAAAGTACATGGAGATGATACGGTAGTGAGAAGGCGAAGGTTAAACGAATATGCCAAACACGACGAGAATGAATTTTTCAATTGGAACTGCGTCGGCAAAAGGAACATTGAAATTAATCGAAGATGAAAAAGAAAAAAAAACCACAAATATTTACAAATAATGCGCGGTAGTATCTATACGTAATAAATAAGTGGTTTTAATAATTAAACTTAACAGACTGACGTGCCATATATTATGATTGTATACACACAAGCCTACGTTTACTATTTCGTATGTGACTAGAATATAGTTTATATATACAGGTATATACAAAACACAAAAAGTAAAAAAAGTGACAGTGATATAGCTACATACGGAATCATATAGGCGTACGACAATTTTATATTTACTTAGGTGCTCCGTAATGAATAAACATTGCAGCTATAAACTACAAAGATGAGCTGTTTTTCTTTTTCAACTTTTCTCCACGTAGATCCTTGATTACGATATTTTTTTATCTCGAGTGAAAACATTCGTTTTTTTTATATGTATAAACGTTTCTTTATTGAATTGAGGTTTCTTACGTGCTAATCGTTACATTCGATTCGTCACAGAATTGTCTCTGTAAACACCATTATATGGCAGAGTCAAAAAAAATGATAGTACTTCTAAGGACAATGGATAAACGGTTTTAACTTTTCGTTATCGAATCGGCTGCCGTCGGTGAAATAATTTCGATTCGTCGAGTTGGGCCTCTCTGTGACATTTTTTTTTGTACATCGCTAAACTTTGGCTCGCGCTCCACTATGTGTATATACAAACATACTAGATATGTTACATTTGGAGCGCAGCGACTGACACACTCGAAATGTCTCGAGATTTGTTTGGAGCCTGACCAACGAGCGTAGAATATTTCACCGGGCGCGCTTCAGTCACAATTAATATTCGTCAAAAAATTCATCACAAATATTTTAACACAAAGACCAATAGACGTTTTTTTAGAAGTGTTTTGTATATGGTAGAGAGAGAGCCCATTCGGAATGTTGAACGATCCAATTATCATGAGCATTATAATCGTTACTTTTTTTTTCTCAATACATCGTTATCCACTTAATATGAAAAGTCTTATGCTGTTTATAATTAAAAACGAAACAGTTTGGTAAAACGAGTGTTTCGTCGAGAATAAGAAGCCTGGTTCACATCGTCAAGTAGAAATTCTCAATTTTCTCAAGTTATTTAAAAATTCAAAGATCTATCGAAACAATTTGTCTTTACAATAGTAAATGGCAACTTTGCGGTTAAACACTTTGTGACGTCAACGTGAAATTCAATTATCTTTCGTGCTATCTAGAGTTGAACGAGTAATTTTTAAAAATGGTACATCGATTTTCTGAAAAAGACTTCCGAGCAATGAAATTTTCATTAGCACCGCCGTTTAATTTAAAAAAATTGTGCCTCTTGTCGGTATCTTCATTCCAGTTTCCTTTTTTTCTATACCTATTTACAATCATTACGAAAACTCGTATTACAAAAAATTACGATTCATTATGATTAAGTAACATCGTTACGCTATTCTTTCACTGAAAACAAATTCGTACTTTCGATTTACCGAGTGTTACAACTTGACAGACTTACAAACTTTCACGACATTCTCGAACGCTCTCAATATCTTGAGGTTTCCAACAAACGCATTATTATTTTTATATAGAAGTTCGATAAAATTGATATTATTCAATATTTTTGACGTATACGCTCGTTTTCGAAAATATTCTTTTTTTTTAGTAGGTAAATTAAAATATAATAGTGTAATAGAAAAAATACGGCAATTTGTGAACAGACAAATTCGTCTGTACAGTGGACACGATGTTAGTTTGTTTTTTTTGTTTTTTGAAGTTAATTTATATACTTTTTAAAAATCTAATCGTATCTCAATCAGTCTGAAAAATTCTGTAAACTGTGCTGAAGTTATTGATAAGAAATGATTCCAGCGTATGATGGGCACACTTTAAACGAGAGTATACCGATAAGAAAAAACATGGCAGCGTTTTTTTCCACTTATATGCAACATTGGACATGTTAAAAAATCAGAACGTCGCCATCGACTGCAACGCAGAAGAAAGAAACTCGATCATCGCGCAAATATTACGGCTGTTAGTAAAATTCGTTTTCATTTGATCACTCTTTCGAAACTCGTTCCTTCTTTTAAATCTTCGTCAATTAGAATTTAATATCTACAATTTAATTGTTGCGCTGTTTTCATGCGTATGTATGATTATAGCAACTTCGTTAAATGATTCTCAAGAGAGACAAAAAGAGCAAAATATATATAGAGAGAGATCCTTCAAATAAACAATTTTTGTCGAATCTCAAAATTCATCGAGGGTATATAAATTCATGTAATATCATACAACAATTATATGAGAATTATCTTTCTCTTCCTTTTGGTTTGTATAAAAAAAAAAACATTGTGCTTATAATTTCTTAAATATTCAATGGAGCAAGCTGCGAATTGTGCATAAATTTGACATAATCTAAGGCTTTTTACACTATACGCTTGCATTATTGTGTCGAATAATGATTTTTTTTCTCTCATTTCCTCTCAAATCATTAATATTGCGTTTATTTACAGAAGACAGCATCGTACTCTCCTGCGACCGGAGTTTCCAGCTCTCATACGTTTTCTCTTCTCTTTACCACGGTGCTCCTTGTCTTTCCGTATTTCCCTGACCTATAGTTTTTTATTATTCATAAATTTGGAATTCTCGAAAGCATTTTCTGCGCTTAATCGAGATATTTTTCATTTTATAAAACTTACCAGGGTGTAAAATGCGTCGTCAACGCCCATTCTCGTTTTCGCCGACGTCTCGACGAAGGGTACACCGTACTGGCGAGCAACTTCTCTCGCTTGGGTCATGTTGACGGCCCAAGTTTGTTGAAGATCGCATTTGTTACCAACTAGGACCATAGGCACTTCCTCAGCATCCTTCACCCTCTTTATTTGCTCTCGATATGTTCCTATGTCCTAAAAAAAAGTGTTCTCGGTAAATAAAATAAATTTATCGAACTCTGTATGCATTATTATCGTGCAAAACCGTACTTCAAAACTTTTTGCCGAATTTACGGCAAATACGAGTAAAAATCCTTCGCCGGTTCTCATATACTGATCCCTCATTGCACTATACTCCTCTTGACCAGCTGTGTCCAGAATGTCCAATAAGCAAGTTTCCCCATCTATTACGACCTGTGGGCAGAAGTGGTAGTTTATCACAACGCTGGGTATTATTTTCAAGGAATTTTCTTTTTTTCGCGCTTTCGCCGTTGCGAATATTATCCTCGTTCGTCTCTAATTCGCCTAAAGAGCATGATGATTTGAAGCAGTTGTGGGAATGAGTCATCATGGCATTCCTACATGTCTCACTCCCGGAGGCTGCCGCTCTTTTCCTCTTTTTCTAACGCGTCCAATACTCGGCAATTATGACCGATCGTCAATACGAGCGCTCGAAAAAATATTATTCATTTTTATTCGTGAATTTTTCTATCATTCAAACAGCTACAAGGAGATTTCAAGAAAATGCTAATTATAAAAATGCTTACTGCAAATCTTTTCTACTGACTCCCATTTATCAATTAACACTGTACAATTTATTTTAATTTAGTAAACATAAAAGAAAATGTTTGATTCATGATCTGTCTTAAAGATTTATCAATTTTCTTTTAATGTAGATCAATCCACGAGTTTTGAGAAATAAATAAAAGATAGTGGCAATTTAATTTCTATCTTTCCTAATGTCTTTCATTTTGGAGCAACTTTGCTCACTTATGCACTTGGGAAAAAGAGTGAAAAGGCTCTTACTTGTTTTCTATAAGAATCTTCTATCGTTGGATCATACTCGTCTACAAAATGATTCTGGATCAGCTGAATGGTCAGTGCAGATTTTCCGACACCTCCAGCTCCGACCACAACAAGCTTGTATTCGGTCATGTCGTTGATTTTAAAAGTCTAGCAGTCGAGTTAGATATATACTTTAAATATATAACAAATAAAAATAAAGACCGCTGTTTCTCAATCCGCCTGCAAGAAGGAGACAAAGATTCATTGATCAGAAACAAAGTAAGGTTTTTCAGAATTGATACAAACTATTTTTCATGCAGAATTCAACACTGTTTCCTAAATTGTTCAAAGTAACAAGATTTTGATTTGAATTTGTAATTAACAATAAATCGCGGTTTTAGCAACGAATGTGCAAAATTTTATTCTTTGTTGGAAATTTATTTGTTCTCCCTTCCACAGCTCAATCATGCTCAATGAAAGGTTAAAAAATAATGGACTTACGTACGAATAAGAATGTTCCGAATTAATAAATGAATACTTGAACGGCTAAGCTATGAATACGAATAACTTAGGGTCAATAATATTTAAGAGTGCATTCCACGATAATCCAGGCCTCCCGAACACCTTTATTATTATGAGCAATCAGTCACTGAGAGACCCAGACCCACTATAGCCATAGAATCCACAGCCGTTTAATATATATCACTGATATATGTGTTATAAAATGTACGAATAGTAGGGAGAGAGTACGAGAGAGAGACAAAAGCGAAGCAAGCCACTGTCATGCAGCATCTAGCAAGGTGCACAACCTTCAAACACCACAGCAACACACAAAGTAACCAGAAAGAAATCTACACTAGCTCTCTTTCTCTTCTGATTTTATTGTTTTTCATTTTAACCGATTGTCAATATAACAGCTCAAAGACTCTCTCTTTTTTCGATCGTTGATAACATCAATTCTTTTTTAATTTGCGATCGGTACAGTAGAACTGTAATTTTGTTTTGCAGACACAAACGTTCGTGCGTGATTCTTCATTGGGTTTTGCGTGAAATTCGTAGATTTTTATAGATATTTTATTAAAGAAAAAGTAACAAGTGGTGTGTAAAAAGTTTTAAAATGCCCATTTACGAGATGCCAGTGTTGCTCCGTTCCATGGCCAGGGTAAATTTATTTTCCATGAAATATACATTCAACTTTGGCAAGGCGTTTGTCCTTAACCTCCAAACACTGAAATCTAATTGTAATACTCCATTTTTTAGCCTGAAACAGTATCAACATTGAAGAGAATCTCATCGACCATTTTTGAAAAAGGTGGATTTATAAGGAAAATTGATAATCTCGGTGTGCAACCTATTCCGTACAAAACATCAGCCCATGGAAAAGTTTACACTGAGGCAAGGTAGGCACTTCTTATTTTTATCGTAATCAATTACCTTTCGTTGCAATCAAAAATGTTTGATGAAAAAAAAATTAATTTCTGTCGCAGTTATTTCATTTTTCACTTTGACGTGCCTCCATTAAGTTTGCTAGACATAAGCAATGAGTACGGTCGAGACATTGATATTATCAGAACAAGAATATACAAGAGGGAGGACATTGAGTACAAACCGTGCACTTTTCACGACGAAATGCTTCCTCCTCCTTACAGGTACGTAAATTACAAATAAAATATAAAATATCACAAAAGATCTTTTACTTACCATTTTTTTTAATTTTCAGACCGAGTGTACAAAAAATGGTTGAATTAGCTAAAACTCAGAGCAAAAAGAAAAACGAATTTAAATATAATTCTGGTTTGGATTACTATCCATTCCAGAAATAATTAAAAATAGTTCAGGGCTTTGATATTGTAGATTACTATGCGCTTTATTGAATAAAAACAAAATAAAGAAACTTCAGATTTGATTTCTTTATTGTAACGCAATTATATTTGCTATATACTTTGCGGAAAACGTGTTATATATGTTGATTTTAAATCTTTTTTTTTTTGTAACAACCAAAAATTTTTGTACAAAATACTGTAAACGTTCAATATAGTAGAATTCGTTGCCTTATAATATTAATGGTACAATTAATATAATTATATCATACATGTGCAACATGTATGCATTTTTGCTCATGGAGTATCTTTTTTTGTCACGATTGCAGTAAACAGAGACGAAATCCTACTGCCAAATCTGCATTGTTCAAAAAATATATTTTGTCGTAGAAAATAATTATAAATATTCGGGTGAAAATAAATTTAGAGTTTCTTCATAATACGGACATAGGTTGCGGTCGGAAATGTATATTGTACAGAATATTGTACGTGAAATTTTCTTTTACCGTACAAGATTTTTGATTCGTGATTTCGTTTCGTATCGGAGAACTTAAGTAAATAAGCTTAGTGAATATTTCACAATAAGTTACATCATCGATTCGTGAACTTAATTTATCTGGACCCTTTGTACACAGCTGGGTGGAAATAATTTTGGAAAACCGTAATGCAGCTTGCCCAGCTCTGTCTACACGACTTTTCTCATATTTTCCTTAAACCTTGCAATGGAACGCCTCAACATAGAATTTATCAGAAATTTTTGATAGGCACGATTAGAAAAAATTCTCCCTCGGGTAGATTCGAGTAAAAAAAAGTAGTACAAAAGATATACCGATCGACTGAGATTTTGGAAAGTTTCGAACAGTGGAATTTGTAAGTTTTTTTTTTCGTTTACATGTGTCGTGTATTGCCAAAGTTTATTCCGCTCTGGTTTGCTCCCTTGTTGCTGCCGTACTGTAAACTTATAACGCTCTGCCCCGCTCTCAGTTGTTCATCCGTGAAGTTACGGACGTTCTTGTCGGCTTCTTTCGGACCGATGCTCGGCTTACCGTAATTGCTCGCTTTTCTGCCCAGCGATTGCAAGCAGATTACGACCGAGTTGAGATTTTGTCGTTCCCAGAGATCGACCGTCTGGAATGTCTCTTGTGGCGGAACGCCGAGAGCTCGCGCAGCTTCCAAAAACGCATTTATGTTTTCCATGCACTTGAACGTCATCGACGATTGATTGATCTTCTTCACCGAGCCTTCCTTTATGACATTTACGAGTCTGAAAAATATTAACAATTTCTTTATTTCGTGTTCAATTCATTTAAAAAAATATTTTTTAATTACTATTTTATAACGACGAACAACAACACGGCCGCTTTTTATTTTTTTACATGTTTGAATTGATATTTTACTGTTCTTCTAGACTCATACTTTATATAAATTCGCATAATTTCCCGTAGATATTTATTTATTCAAAAAATTGATCGAAAAGTCAGTTTTTTGGCTCATTCAATATGTATTGTTGGATTTCGTCACGAATAATTATCATTTTCGTTATCTACGGGAAATTTCCGATCGAACAGGCTTTTAAAATCGAAAAAAAAAATTACAAGAAATTTGGTGAGTCACACTGGGTCTCGTGGACCCATGAAGATTTCAATTAGCGATTTCAATTAGGAAATGTCAATTTCCTTTCTCTCGACGAAATCTATTTATCTATTCCGATTAATCGATTAGAAGCCTCATTTAATATAGGATATTAAACTATAATTTTCACTTTTTCAACTAAACTTTTTATTAGATATATTAAACTATATATCAAACTTTTGAAATATGCGTAAAAAATCGAAATAGAAAGCTATGCTACCTGCACAGGAGAGTTCCATCTCTGAGCGTATCGTAAAAATTGTCCATGTCTCCATTGGTATTAATGTTCTCTCCCGTTATCGCTTTTATCCACTCGAGGCATTCTTGAGCAAGCTCGTCGCTGTACTTGCTATTTATCTGAAAAAGAAAATAATTCCATCAGACTCGCTGAATATTCAAAGATGAGTCCAATTTTTGCTATTTATTCGTCCAAGTTTCGATCTGACGGACAGGAAGAGAATTTATAGGTATGATTTCACCATATTTCCGCGATAAGATTATTTTGTTCCGTACGCGAGTGTCATCGGAATTTCAGCCTACACGCGATATCTGTAACGAGTTCTGACAAAACAATAACGTTTTACGAAATAAAATATGAAATCGTGCGAGAAGTAGCTTCGCCTCTGTTTCTATGAATTTTTCGAACGCTCTCGTAGACAAAGTGTTATAAATGTAGACACGAAAAAAAGATCGTTATCTCGCGATATATCTGATCGAATTTGATAAGCGTGAAATAGGTTAATCCCAGCAACGCGAAACCTGTTGTAAAACATTAATTGTAATTACGCAAAACATGCAATTACGTTAAATTACAGTTGTATGCACGAAATGGTGCAGCGAACATTGAAAAATAGAAAAAAAAAGATGGCAGGAAAACGCGCATTTTAATCGGGCAAAATGTCGGAACGCGCCGCCGCCGGCGGAGGCCACAAAAAATCGTATCGGCTTACGCGTCAGCGCCCAATATAGGGTTACCAGCGTGCTCATTAATTAGTCCCACAGGCACGAAAGTAACGCATCCTGCGGTCGCATGTTCGGCGATTATTGCGTGTATGTACGCGTGTTAAATGCAATATGCTCGAATATGTTGCCCGAGTCATCGCCCTCTATTTATTTTACGATGCGACGGGGTTCGAACGCGATCTAACCTTAGTTTCGGAGGGATCCGATCGGCGGCGCGATTGAAAATAAGCATTCGTAAAAGTTTTTCATACAAAACACGACCGTTTATCTGGCAAATCGCTCGACAAACGCTATGAAAAAAATTAATTTATTTTATGGAAACGTGTAATTCTTGCTATACATGAAAAAAAATGCGCTTTTTTTAATCGATTACAATTACGAGCGGAAGGATACCGAGGGGAATAAGAATAAACGTTCGCCGTGGTATTTCTCTTTGAATTTCAACGTTTGCGCAGCCAGCTCGGAAAGTTTCCCATGCTCTCGAGTGCCCGGCGGTGAGTTTTCATCCTCGGTTCACTTTCACCCGCACGGACGAACGCGGAATGCAGGAAGCTCGATTCCCCTCGGCTTTGCATTCGTCTCACGTTTATGGAAAATAACCGAAGTTTCGTGAGAAATTTTATACATCTTTCGATTGCTTTGCATCTTTATTTCTTTTTATTTTCATCGAGACTCGAAAAGTTAATTATTTAGCTAAGTTTTTCAATTGTATCGAGAGTTGAGAATAGCGAGAGAGACGGAAAGAAACTTTCTCACATGAGGGCGATGAGTTATCTCACGCGCCATATTTATTTGGTCAAGGTCAATCGTCCGCGCAAGGTCTCTCAAACCATTTCCATCTCGTTCCAGCCGTATACATTATTCGCATCAATTGACTGGAGAAGCGAGATCGCTGAATATCGAGAAGATACCCTCGTTCGCGAAATATATAACAAGAAAGAGAAAAACAAGGCGTGTGTCTTCTGCTCGATGGCCTGATTAATCGATCTCGACTTTGCCCAATGGCGATTATATTCGCTCGCTCATCATCGTTTCATCGGTTACACACGAACGCGGCGTGCCCGCGTGACGAAAAAAAATAGCCGGATTAGGAGCTCGTGTCGAGTGCCGATCGATTAAGGAGACTCGCGATCGGATTCGGTTCGCCATTTTTTCCGACCTCGACGAAAAACTGGAACGCGCATCCTTGGCGAAAAGTAGCGCTCTCTCGCTCGATTTTCTCACACATTTTTTTGACTCTTCGCGTCTCTATATTTGCTCCGCACATGTCGATTTTATTCTTCTCGTGCTCCGTTTCTTGTCGCGCATCGCGTAAAACAAAGCGCCAAGTTAACCGAGGCTTTGACAAAGAAATGAAACTGTTGACCCACTTTCCGTAAGGTCGTCTCACGGTTGCGCAATGCTGGACTATCTCTTTTTTTTCTTCTCACTCTCTTCCCATTCCTGTCGTCCTGTGTGCAAAAAAAAACATACGACGCGAGATCGCAACATCTGGCGAAGGAAACTTTTTTTTGCCATCGACCATTAGACCGATTTGATGAAAAGATGCAGAAAAAAATTTTCTTACGCGATTTTTACGCCCTCTCCGGTTCGACCTCATCAGGAACTTCGTATTCGGACTTTAGTAGATTATTTGGACGGAGCAAAACAGATCGTTCCCCCATAGTTTCTCGTTTACGTCCTTATATGGTGAAGTCGTGAGAGCCACGCGAGAGGAACTCGCATACGCGTACGAAACGGAGAAAAGGGGAGGCAAAGTGTCCTGCCACGATACCGCAACAGAACCGCCGGGCGTGAATTTATATTTGTGTATTGCGAGAAAGAGAGAGAGAGAGAATGAGAAAGCGCATAGGTGGCGCTCCCTGGAAGAACCGGCTCGGCGTTATCGCATCGTCGACGCATCCTTCTCGATTTTCTTCTCTCAAGTTATATGTTTCGTCCTGAATGACGAAAATCGTATTTCGATCGTAAACTTTTTATCACGCGTACGTATTTATCTATAAATAAGTACATAATGCTGGTCAGATTTGTTTTTTTAGTTCGGTGTTTTTTAAAGTGTTCGGTAAAGAAAATTCGTTGAAATATTGGAATAGACATTGTTCTGACATATATTAAATGTGCGAATGTCATATTTTTTCATATTGTTCATTTATGGTTTTCGAGGAAAGATAATTAACAATAAAATTACGTTTTTTATATAAGAGAGCACGTTTACGAGAACAAGAACGTTATAATGTCACAATAACGTACTTTAAGAAATCCACTGACACTCACTTGAAGCTGACACTCACTCGATTGAACTTGTCAAATTGCCACGAAATGTTTTTCGGTAACGAACTACCTTGCAAAACACGACACGTTTTATCCCGACGCCTTATACCTATATGAAAGGAGTATGTACCTATAATTTCGATAAATCGATCAGAGGCCTCATGTCTTTTTTAAGGAGGTTCACGCGTTTACCGTGTTAAAATTATTTTTCAACTTTTTTTTGCTAAAATTTTGCGTACACTGGGTTTAATACGATACCCAACTAGTAGTCGAATTTCAATGACATTTACCGTTTGGAAATCGAGATATTTATCTGAAAATGGAATTTTTTTGTTACTTCTCATAAGACCCCGTGTTAAAAGTTATTATTTTGCACAATGAATATTTCGACATCTGTACGGTAAATCTTTTTTAAATTTTAAACGTATTTTAATATGCCATCAAGGAACATTAATATTAATTTTCGTCAGATTAACTTAAAACTAATTTCACTTGATGATTTTTGCCTCAACTTTACACGTAAAACGAATGCGCGCGGGCGACCAAACACGTGAACCTCCTTAATGTAGAAATATATGTAATTATAAATATATGTATGTAGTTAAATCATATAATTTGTCTTATATATAGAGCACAAAAAATGATTTCAAAAAATGTCTTCTATTTATCTTTTCTGCTTCCCCGAAACACCTAAATACATTCGAAACTCTTCAACCGCGTTTTTCGATCTCGCCGCTCTAAATAACGAGAGTGATGAGTTGTCAAAATGACGCGTTAAAATCGTAGACATCTGCGAAAATTGTAGAGAGTTTCGGTCTTCGGAATGACACGTACATATCTGCACGAGGAATAACGAGAGAAAGATTCTCGCGATCGGTGTATGAAGAGAGCAAAGGAGGTCGAGGTTGCCGATAATTTAATGTAACCCGGAGTCTCGCGAATCGCGAGGTGAACAAGCATATATATTTCTTTTCTGCGAAGTTACAGAACGAATGAAAAATAATTTAACGCGAAATTTCGGCCGTATCTCCAGTTCCTTCTTGTAATATTTGTTTTTCATTACGATTTTATTTTTTACGGGGAAAAATTCTCGATACAGGTGGCACACGAGTTTCAGGCAGTCGCCATGACACTCGAGCGCGAGCGCCGTTGCAAGCGAGCGGCAAATTCGCCAATCAAAATTCGCGATAGCCAGCGAATTCGAAAACCCCGTTTCGCTGGACATCACAATTCTCGATGTACATAAAAAAAAAAGCGTGACATAAGGAATGAGTTATGCGCGTGAGTCACGACGGCACGAGCGCGTGTAGACGTCGGACAGGAGCAGCAGCGCCCACCAGGGACGTTTCGAAGGTTCTCCCGTATTCGGCAAAATTCGCGCACTCCCCGTTTTTACGCTTTTTTCCTTTCGCTCCGGCTCCGCATCTCTTTTTTTTCAGCTTCACCATCTGCGCTTTATCACGGACCGTGGCGCGTGTTTCACTGAAATTCCAAGCCGCTTCCCATAGATCTTTCGTCACTGGAATTCGTATCGGGCTCGTCCGATTGGACGTTGGATTCCCGTACATTTTCATGCGTTCCGAAAAGATCTCCATCCAACATATATTTTAAGATAGTGCAACCGCAAAGCCGTGTTGAGGCAGATTTTATTAAAAATGTCATATGAAAACATGTGTCAAATTTGACAAAGCTTCACCATCTAGAAATCGAGATATTATACATTGAAAGTCGTTGCTTTTTTCGAATCTTTCATAAGAGACCATGTTAAAAGTAGCAATTTTTTTGATTTAATATCTAAATAAATACATGGTAAAGCCTCTTTAAATTTTGCAAACACTTTAACACAATTCTAACGAAGATCTGTGCAATTTTTCAATAAATTCTGTCTCAAGAAATTTCAATCGATGATTTTACATCAAGTTAACACATAAGGACAAACTTTTGAATAGACTGTCTCGGTTGTACTATCTTAAATATCTCTAGAACTAAACGGTGAAACAATCTCACATTTTTCCAGCATTTTAATGCAATGGTGAAGAACTTTCACATGGTTTTTCAAGACAATATCTTCTATAAATAAAAAAAGGGACTCTGCATTTAGTTTACACGGGGAAAAAACTTGATACGGCCCTTAGCGCAAGTACCTCCTTAATTATGAGATCGCGTAAAATATGTTCAACGTGCCCGAAATCGGAGTGACAAGAATCGTATTATATGTATACAGTTGTACATAGAGCGTTCAAAAAAAAAAAAGAAAAAAAGTGTGCAGAGGGTTCGTGATTTCCTCTTCTGGACCGAAGGATAAGGCTATTTTTAGATCGTGAACAAACGCTGCCTTCTTCGTCGATTCTTCGCCGGTCGCGCCCCTCTTTCTTGAGCTCGCGTGCCCCACAAAGACGCGCCGAATCTTTCTCTCCTGTTATCCCGTCTAACTCCGATTTTTCTCTTTTCCTCATATATCCTCGGGCAATAGTATTAATTGAATACCGCGCTGATCGCCGACTCCCCGAGTGAAAAATTAACGCGAACGTTTAAACTCGTGACGCACGTGAGGGAGCGAGAAAAAAAAACGCGTCGCCTCTCTGTTTAACAGAAAATTCCGTGTGTAGGTGCGATAAGAGTCCGCGCGCTCTTTGCGGTTCGTATCTTTATGTACAACGCGACCACAAAGTTTCCATCATCTTTTATTTCCAGCCACTCGTGGCTCCAATTTTTTTTTCTTTTTTTTTTTCGTTTCTCAACAAACTTTACTCCCTTTTAGCGGATTTTGAATATCGCGAACAGAATTCAGGACGAAAGATTCGAAGCGACGAAGTACTTCTGCGAATCGATGCGAAATTTCACGAGTGCTCAAAAGGAGAATAATAATAACGAGACGCTTCTCGAAAACGCCTATGCGCACTCGGTCGTGCTTCCGTCCAAGGTCACGAGAGAAAAAAAAATAATATAGAAATTTTTGTATCTCAAAAAATTATTAATGGATCGTAAAGAATCGTTCCGTCCGGTCTGCACGGTGTACTCTCTCGTGGGATTTGAAGTAATTACAAAGTTATCGCGAGAGAATATTTCACAAAGTTACAACAGAGACTCGGAGGCTTATCGCGGCGAATACGCTCGAGTGGAACATATTCAGGCTTTTTTCCGTTCCCACTCGATGAGTCTCGAGAAAAAAAAAAAGAATCTGTAGTAATTGGTCGCGTGATTAAATATTATGCACGCGTGCGACGCTTTCTCCTTGTTGAGGGCTCGAAAGATTTTTTCGGTACGGCAATAGTGCATTGTTTCCGTTACGAATTTTCCGTGGCTCGATCCGTCGGCGTTTGATCACAAAACTAAGCGTAACAACGGTATCGGATGAGTTATATTCTTCAGAATCTCCGTCCCATCCGTTCTCCTCGCTCGGAGAAAACGTACACACGTGACAAAGCGGTTAAACCGAACCGTAACCGTCGAGACGTGTTCCGTTAACGCGTGTTCATCATCAGCATAAACCTTATATTTCGAAATAAATCTTTCCTCGACTCTTCAACAATAATTTCGATAATCATCGTGTTTTTTTTACTCATTTCGTACAAATATAGCACGCGTGTACGCGAACGTCAAAGAATAAACAAAGCAATTTTTTAATCTCTTTTTAAGGTAGTTCTATCTCAATTTATCTCCGTACCGTGTGGTTTTCGAGCTCAAGCTTATTAAGAAAAGTTGTTGCAAATTGTTTCAATAATAACGTACTCAAAATTCAAGTAATCCAAGGTGACTTGTAATTGCTACATATATATGAAAATCAAAAAAATCAAAATTTTAGGACTTTGAAAAAAAACTTGAGGAAGCTTCTTTGAAGTATAATAAAGATGTGTGCAAAATTTCAACAAGTTTCATTAGCCAGAAGTCAAGATAGCAAGAGTTGCATTATTTAATACGTGCTCTTGTGGGAGACTGCAAAAATCAGTGATTTTTGACAATATCTCGAGTTCTACGTAGTAAAACCTCTTAAAATTTAATATACAATTGCACATGGTATGAAAGAAGGTTTTTACTAATTTTAAACAAAATCCTTTTTGATAGAACTACCTTAAAAATTGCAATTTTGTATAATAAACATCTCAGTAATGAGCTTCCTAATCCAAGTGAAATTTTGTACTAAAATTTTGTATACCTGTCATTGGAAGACCTTGAATTCCAAATATGTTTCTTTAGTTGATTTGCAGCAACTTTTCTTATTGAATGTTTACTCCCAAACGACTTCGTATGGGAGAAAAGCGTTATTAAACTTTTAATTTGTTGCTGCAAGGATCCAACACTCTTAAGCTCGAATTGAGGTTAGTTTTTCAGACGATGAGATAAGCTCATCTAAGCACATAGTTGCAATATCGATTTATTCAACTTTGGGGGTGAGTATCGGCTGACACGAATAAAACGGGCCAATTGAGGTAATCCGATAGGATAAGAGAGATAAGTACTGGCTAAGCCCTTTGGCATTATTTTTGGATGATCCTGTACAACGCGAAATACAATACGCGCGCGTATTTATATTGCGTCGGAGAGCGTGGTCAGCGTGTTTTTTTTACGAGCGAGGAACTTCTCCCTCTGCCATTTTTTTCGGGGGGGAACCTGCTCACAGCGCCGTGTGGACAACAAAAACCACGTTCCCTCTTATTTTCTCTCCCTCGCTCTTTCTCTCTTCTTATCTGCCAAGATTCTCCACAAGAGCTCGCTGGCGAGGAAGGAAAATCCGTGTGAGCCGGTTAGCAGCTGTTACCTGCTTCGAAACTAAATTAAACACATTTCGCTACTCATATGTTTTTATTTCGTTCCCCCTGTTTACTCGTCGCGCATATTATTCTCCGAAAATTTATATCGAACGGATTACAAAGCGATTCTCGATCCGATGAGCAAACATCGAAAAACTCACGCTCGCCGGGACTCGCAAAATTTGTCATCGCGGCGAATTCGTCGATGACGTCATAAAGAATATGAAAAAAATTGTACTGTCCAGTTTTTTCGCTCTCTTCGATTGCTCAAAAAGCTCGATTTCAAACCTAACGCTTCACGATCTCAATTCTTTCATTTAATTTCTATTAATGTTGTGTATATTTTGTTAGCAGCGTTATTTTTCGATCTGATGCACTTTGGTGCATCTTCGGGGTGTTAGGGGGATAAAATTACGGGGAGAATTTTGGCCGGGCTCACTGGGTCAAACTAGAAACTGAAATGGGAGTCTGCGTGAACCCGGAGGGTGGTAGAGTAGGTCAGGGGTTGTTTATCGTCCGTGAAAGAAAAAAAAATGATGTCTTCTGCGCCGTTAAATACGAATCAACGCCAAGAGCAGGAAATACGCGCAAACAGGCTTTAACTTTTGACACAGGAATGAGATTTTTTTTTCTAAAGATGAAAAAGACGCTCACCTTTTTCTGGGCATCAGCGGCAAATCCAGACTTCGCAGCTCTGTTGCAAGCCATTGTTTTATAATTGTTATTTTTTAAAACTGATATAACGATCGCGAACACACTGTTTTCGCCTGTTGAAAAAAAAAAATACAATTTGCTTCTGTTTTTTTTTCTGAACGATCTTTCGATACGTACGATACCTTGCGAGATCGGAAATTATTAACGTGTTCACAATACGAAGGACGTTGCACGACTAACCGTCATCGGGGCGACTTTGCTATCGTGATCGGTTACCGCGCGTTATTTGACCCGAGAGACGCGCGCATCTCGCGATTTATCAACGAGACACGACAGAGTCCGCCACGATCTCGGCTCGTCGATAAAATAAGGCACATGGTGATCGAGCCTCAAAAAAATAGAACCCTATACATCATTTCAAAAAAATAATGTAGTTTAAAAAAAACGCGCTTTATTACTATTTTATTCCTGTATTAAAAATGATTTCTTACCTTTTAGTTCGATTTGTCATAAAGGCATGCTTTTTTTAACTATAATTTTTAATCCTGGCGAATCTGTTCAGGATAATGCCATAAACTTACCAAATTATTGTACTGTCGTCAGTCCTTGATAAGTATGCAAACTTTTGATTGAATCTAAAAATCAAGCTTGAAAGAGTCGATTACAAACATACATACGTACAGGGTGGAACTGATAAAAAGCGTATTAAAAAAAGCAAGAAAAAATCGAAAAAATATGAATTTCGTGGTAAAAAATAGTAAATTTCTCATAATAATTCCATATATATTTGCAGTCCACGGTTGTACAAATGGGCGATAAGTTTATGAAATGCGTAGGAAAAATTATTTATTGCCCCATCCCCAGAGTCCCTTGACAAATCCGGTGAGACCGGCTTGTCCGGTGGATTTGCCCTGATTGCCGATTTTATCGGTAAGATCGGGGAATTCGACCATGTTGAAGGCGAGATCGAAGAAGAGAGGCTTGCAGGGAATGCACTGCATCGGAGGCGGTAAATTGTACACGTTCGGTTGTTTCGTTACGAGAGAAGGATCCTCGCGATATTCGTGCAAGCGTTCGATGAGTGGTTTTTTGCTTCGCGTATGCTTGACGGTGCCGGATTCATCCTCCTGGCCTTCCTCGAGGACGCTGTGAGCGTGGACCGCGTACTGGGCGCCTTCGATCGACGTCTCCAATTTGGCGATGTCACGTTTCAGGTCCTCGGGAAGAAGATCGGAGCTCTTGAGGGCGTCTCGCGCGTGATGGAGCGATCTCTGGTACAGAGCCATAGCTTCGCGCCAGCGATGCAAATTTGCGAAAGACTGGGCCATGTAGAAACAGCGGAAAGCGCGATAGCCCTTCATTCTGGCTTCGTGCTCCTGGAGGAAGATCTCGTCGTCCTGCAGCTGGGACATCTCCACGAGATTGTGAAGAGCGGCCTCGTACAGGCGAACAATGTCCTGCGGCTTTGCTCTTTCCGACTGCTCAGCAATCTCGACGAGCGCCAGATTTCGCTCTAGAGTCCTCGACAGTCGGATGTACTGGAGATAAGCGATCAGGTGCTGAATCGACGCGGTTCTGTCGCCGTCACGGTTCTTCAGGTCGCCCTTGAACGATTCCCGGACCGCGCTGATCACGTCCTTGCAGTCGATCAGATGCGCCTCGAGAAGGTCGATCTTCGCCTGGGTCGACGTCGCCTTCGAGAGCGTTTGATTCAATTGGGAATCGGCGATAAGCAAGCCGGCTGCTCTCGGCGGAACGAGGCCGCAAGATTTTCCACGCCAAACGATCTCTTCCGCGTTCGACTGTTTCTCGCGGGTCTGAGCTATCAGGGAATCCAAGCTGGCCAACAGCTCGCCGCTCAGCTGACCTCGCATCTGCATCAGGTCGTCTATCGCCGACGTGTCGCCCACGTTGTATGCGCAGTATCGGAGACTCGGCGACAATTCCTCAACTCGAGCCTTGTATATCGTTTGCTCCGGCTCTGGCAGAGCTGTCGCCAATTCCCCGTAAACCACCTGTGCCTTTTTCAAATTGGCCATTGCTTCTTTCCACAACTGCAGCTCGAACTCCAGGGATCCCTGCATCCAGGCGACGTAAGCCTGAGCCTCCAGTTTCGTTCTCGCGTCGCAATTGACATTCTGAAAACAACATCAGATGTATATGATAAACGAAAAACAGGGTCAAATTTGATTTTCTCTCACGAGACACGAACTTCTATCAATTCTTGCAGTTGCAAGGAATAAGCTGCAGCCTTTCTCAGCCGAGATACCAGGTGGAACTTCTTCCTGGGCTCCGTATTGCTCTCAATGCGCAGCTGCATGGCGTAGCTCCAAGCTCTCTCCGCCATTGTCAGAGGAATCTGGAGAAATTTGTCATCAACGACCATCGTACCGGTAACATCCCTCTTCTTGAAATGTCGCCTGTCGCCCTGGGGAACTTTGAGAACTTTTCTGAGACGACGTAGTCGTCTGGAGCAATAACCTCTGTACCGCTGATAGTCGCCGTGACGAAGCCCGTGCTGTTGCTGAGCTTCCTTTATTATTTTCAATACTTTTCATCGTGTCAAGGAAATCATACGATTGAAATAGAAAATAAATTCAATCTAGTGTCACATATGGAAAGTACGAGCACTTGTCAGGGAATTCATTTGACCACTGTGTCGATCAATTCACGGATAAAAAGGATACTCTCGAGGGCAAACGGTTTACGCTCTTTCACCAATGACGGATCCTCGTTCTCGATATCCTCGTTCACGTCTGGATTTTTTTCATGGACCACCATGATTCTCTATACACTCTTTTGCAGGAATTTATAATCTATTCACACAATATTCTCGAAGAGGAAGGTGTGTTCATGATTTTACAAGTTTGTATATCTATAGCCACTGTAGCCAACGTTGCTTCGCGTTTTTTGTACTCGTGGAAGGTGCTGCGCTCTACGATTGATAGTATTGAGCTCTGCAGATGAAATTGAAATTCACCGTGGCACGTGTCGTTCGTTTGTAACGCCTAGCGGGAGTTTTTGTAGCTAATTAATTAAGAATGATTTTCAGTCAAGTATTCTAAACAATAAACAATTCAATTTCCATAGATAATGAAGATACCTTGTGTAACAATTTTCTAATTTTACTTTTACTGTATGGAACAGCATATTATTTGAGGTAGTTTTTTCGAAAATTATTGTCGATTTCGAGGTTTTTTAATACCGAAATCTTCAAATGTTTTCAAGGGTAAAAAAAATATTAACGTTTTCGTGCTTATCAGTACATTCCATTCTTCCAATTTTGTTTTCACTTGATAATTTTTGTTCCAGTAACCTCCAAACCTGCATGAATTTATCGAAATATTTATATTATTGTTTTCTTTATCCTGAAAAATGTAAACGTTGTTTGCTCGTACCCCTTTCGCTGATCACATTTTTTTACGAACTTCATCACATGTACTGACAATTTTTTTAAATTAATTTATAAAATATAGTCAAATCCTCATTATTTCTATATGATTGCAGTTTTTCATTTTATTTTCCTTATGAAAATAGAGCATTAAAAAAAGTATTAAAAATTAAAATATAAATGAATAAACTCTAAAAGGAAATATAGAGAGAGTTGCAATTTTACAAGCGTATACAAGAGAATAGTAATTACAATATATCAATTTTATGTAAATTTCATAAATTTCTGTCTCAAGTCGATCAACGAAATTCAGAATTCCTGAATCCATTGTCAGAATACATTGTTATTTGACGATTTATTCGATTTCATAATTCAAAATTCGTTATGCTATCTGACAATTTATTGATTTATTTATTGATATTGATTTATCGATTGGCTGGGCGTCAACTATCAAGGGAATTCAGGGGCGTACGTTCGTCGACGTCCTAATAAAAAAATCTATGTCATCTGACAACTTTCAACCAAAATAATAAGTCACGTGCTTTTTGGCACGTCCGAAGATTCCCAGTTGCCTTTTGTCACGTCGTATACTAATTGTTGGTGCATTTACAACCGGAAAAGTCAAAAAAATATAACTCCTGCTGCAAAGATTTAAGGAAAAATGAAGTAAAATTTTTGGAAATACGTTTTAAATCGCTTTTCGATGGTTCAAATTTTGCTCTTACGTGTCCCAGTGTGACAAGAGACACGTAGATCTTTCCCGTAGGATGCTCTCGCTTGTAGACAATTTCCCGAAAAGCCCCGACTAGCGACGAGCAAAGGCGCCTAGAGTGGGGAAGCGATGTATACACGGCATATATATATATATGTAGCACGACCCACGGACTACATACACTCATTGGCAGTCTCGAAATACTACATTCGTACGTTTTACCGGTAATTAGTCTGCATTATTCAGACATCCTCCTCGCATCGATATTTTTTCACCGCGGAAAGCACGTAATACTTTTATCACAAACACTTGTTTAAATATATGTCGATTACGTTGAAAAATTAATAAAAAGGCTTGAGCGATCAGTGATATGCGTCGAGAGAAATTTACTTGAAACGGAATCGTGTCATTTTCGCGTTTATTTAGCAACATAAGGAGCCTCTGAGCCCCGCGAAAAAGAGTATACTTGTGCGACCAGCTGGACAACGAAAGTTTTCTTTACTCTAATATGGCACAATGTCTAGCACGATAACATTGCTGTTATTGTGCATTCTCTCCCTCGTTAACTGTAATTATTTCGGACCAAGTACAACAAACAACGATCAATGCTTTTGCAAGGTAAAATTTAACTCTTCGTTTTACAAAATAAAAGCAAACGATTACGCTTTGCATAGAAACGTCAAAAGCGTATCTTCGTAAATAAAAACATTACGAAAAGTGATCCTTCTGATAATATTTTTCAAATTAAGTGTAATTATGAGGTTAATAGTTAAATAAGTTGAAAAATTGTCATTTTTTGCTATACAATCATTCAATTTTCTCAAGGGTGCTGTGTTCAAAATTGAAAATGATGGAAAATTTTATACAATATTCAGTAACATATCTGAAAGGTTGTGTAAAAATTTCACGACGATTTAACGCTATTTTTTATACTTTTCCATAAAAGCATGTGTTAGAAGGTGCTATTTTGTATACTAAACATCTCAGTCACGAGCTTTCTAATTTGAGTGAAATTTTTCACTGATCTTTGTATGGCATTCAAGATCTTCATCTAATTTTTCAAAAAAATGTAATCATTTGATTTTTTGCTCTTTAGACTCAACACCCTTAATACTAATATTTGTTTGAAATTATTTCCAGCTGAAGGGATCAATAGATGATTGCAGCTGCAGTGTAGACACTGTTGACTACTTTAACAATGAAAAAATATATCCACGTCTCCAGAGTCTCTTGGTCAGAGATTATTTTAGATTTTACAAAGTCAATCTGACAAGAAAATGTCCATTTTGGGCAGACGATGGCAAGTGTTCCATGCACGGTTGCCGCATAGAACGCTGTAAAGATGTAAGTGTATTGTGTAATGTCACAATATATTTATTTAAGCAATAATGCAAAGAGTAAACTGTTTTTGTTTTTTTTTTTAACAGAAAGACATACCTGTCGGACTGAAAGGAGACATTGACAGGCATATGCATGAAAATCCAGCAGATAAATATAAAAAAGAATTTCAAACTAATTGCGAGGAATCTGAAGGAGATCATGATGAAAAACTGGGTTACTTGAACACAACTATAAGGTAAAAATGTTGTAAAGATTAAAACATATAAAATTATCATAAAAATGTGTAAAATGTTAATTTCATTTTTTTTCTATTTAGTTCAGAGAACTACGAAGAGTTTCAGAAATGGCAGCAGTACGACGATGCACAGGATAATTTCTGTGTGGCCGAGACCAGTCCAGGAGAGTACGTGGATTTATTGTTGAATCCGGAAAGGTTCACAAGCTACAAGGGTCCAAGCGCTAACAGAATATGGAAGAGTATTTATACAGAAAACTGTTTTCGACCTGACAACTCTCCTCAATTCTTCATACCATCCTCTCAAGTCAATGGTAAGTAATTTTATCCTAAACAGAATTTTAGACTCAATCTCTCATTATTTTATCCGCGATTACATTTTTTTCAGGTATGTGTCTGGAGAAACGAGCTTTTTACAGAGCGATATCGGGACTTCACACGAGCATAAATATTCATCTTTGCTCAAAGTACCTCTTATCGCCCGCCGATTCGCTGCAGCACGTCGCCACGGGTGGAGTATGGGGTCCAAATTTGGAAGAATTTTTGAGAAGATTCTCGCCCGAGTATACAAATAACGAAGGTCCAAATTGGTTGAAAAACGTCTACTTCCTCTATCTTCTCGAATTGCGAGCGCTCGAGAAGGCAGCTCCGTATCTCGAGAACGAAGAATATTATACCGGAAACCTGACCCAGGACGCTGAAACGAAAACGGCCATAAACGATATTCTAACTATCGTTCGGTAAATGTTTTAACGTCAGGATTTTATTTTCAACCCTCTCGACAGACGATGATGACGGATAAGCATTTTTTTTCAGCTCATTCCCGGATCACTTCAACGAGAGCGTCATGTTCAACGGTGGTGCACAGTCCCAATTGTTGAAGGAGGAATTCCGCCAGCACTTTCGCAACATTTCCCGAATAATGGACTGCGTCGGCTGCGACAAGTGCAAATTGTGGGGCAAGCTCCAAATTCATGGTCTTGGCACGGCGTTAAAAATTCTGTTTTCCGGAAAATTCGACAAGTGGGAACCTACGGTAAAACATCCGCTCAATAGAAAACAATTCTTTCTGGAGAGAAGCGAGATCGTCGCTCTCGTAAATGGATTTGGAAGGTAAATGAAATATCCTTCCCCTCCCCCCCCCTTCGATTGGATAAATTAACGGGTACTTACTTAATTTTACCATTCGCAGGTTATCTGAGAGTATCTTTGAACTGGACAGGTACCGAAAAATGATTAGATAACACTGACGCGAGTTATTCACGTACCGCTATAACGAAGCATCACGTTACAACGTACATCTCTGATCGGATACAATATTAATTTTTTTTTACTCCAACTCACGTTTCGACAGTTTATTCTTTGTGTGGTGAGAATCGAATACACAAGATTTTTCCTTGCTTCTTCTTTCTAACGTGAGGTGAAAAAATCGAGAAAGAATTTCGTACGTTTCTATATTCCAAGACTTCATAACTTCCCGATCTATATTTTTACATGTTAATAACAAAACGAAAACGCCACTCCCGTTGCGACGCGCTCCATAAAATGCACTCGGGGCGAATCCGTTTGTCTCCTCGATAAAAGAAAAAAGGCAAAAAAAAAACGTTCCATTTTCCAGATATTAAAAATAGTCTCCATATAACGGCAACTTAAATTTCACTATATCTGTGATAATTTCTTTGTAAGCGATGCTTGTAGTGCATGAGAAAATAAGAGGATGAGAAAACGAGAGTCGATGCCACTCTTTCTACAGAGCACAAACTTTCGGATTTTGCCTCCCAGTTCTTCGAGTTTTGTGCAACATTGTAATGATTTTAATCTCTATATCTCGTCTCTTAAGATATTTATATAAAAATATATATACGTACATAGATAAATTTAACGCTCCGCAGAGAGCTCGTGAATGGCGAAAGTTTTTTTTTATATAGATATATCTACACATACATTTGTATAACTTGTACAGGTTTTCCATTTTTCTTGGTTTTCTGCTTATTGTAGGTCGATCGTACGGTATTTGTGTAAGAATACTTAATTAAACGGTGTTGATTGATGGAAAGAAGATAATGTCATGGTAAAAAAATAAAAACCATTTACATAAATTTGTATAGTGTGAAGTGCGAAATTGAAGAGCAAAGCGACTAATTTTTATTACTATGGAATTTTATTTATTTGCGAGCTTTTGTTTAACTTTTTGCAAATATTTTAAACTTTAATACATGTTTTCATTTATTAACTGTTACATTCGTTTTTTTATTATTTTTTCTTTTAATTTGCAAGTTTTTAAATCTATTTCTCCTCTCAGTAAACTTAAGAGCTTTGTTTCTATATTCGCTTTTCTTTTCCAATCTACTGTTCCATGAATTTATTTAAATATTCTGAAACTAATTCTTTTTTTCTTTTTCGCACATTATTGGATGTTCCATCACTTTTTTTTGCCTCAACATTTTCTTAGTACTTCATCTAATATCTTTGATGCTAATTCCTTCAATATTTTTATAAATAAGTCTTCCCTGTTTCGATGGCTTTCTATTTGCAACTCCTCTTATTTCCTCTCTTAAAAACATATATCTGGTCACCTGCTTATTTCCATTCTAATTCCCGTTTTTATGTAACGCAGCTTTAACGCTCGGAAGGGCACGTGAGATCTTTTTGGACCCCAGAAAATTTGAATTCATCGTGGAAAGTTTTTGCCACGTTTTTTAAAATACATTTTTAATAATATTTTTCTTTTTATATATAAACGAGCAGCAATGCGGTCACTTTTTCCTTTTTGACATGTTTGAATAGGATGTTTTATCGCAAAATTTCCTGTAGATAAAAAAAAGTTACTTATTCGAGGCGAAATTCAAGAATTCATATTGAAAAAATGAAAAAACTGATCGAAAAGTCCGTTTTTTCGATTTTTCAATATGAATTCTTGAATTTCGCCCCGAATAATTATCATTTTCGTTATCTACGGAAAATTTCCGATCGAATAGGGTCTTAAAATCGAATTTAAAAAATTTGGTCAGTCGCACTGGGTCTCGGGGACCCATGAAAATTTCAATTAGCAATATCTTTTCTTTCTCTTGACCAAATCAATTTTATTAAGGATGATTTTTAAAGATTTTTACGAAACGAAGCGAATGGCGCAAGAATCACGTTAATTCATCAATTTTTCAAAAAGTTATTACCTCTTGAAGATTTTTGAAAAAATGGAAAAACCTTCAAAAATTTGCAAAAATTTTTGAATTTTTTTTATCGATTTTAAGAGCCTATTCGATCGGAAATTTCCTGTAGATAACGAAAATGCCACTTATTTTGAACGAAACTCAAGAATTGATATTGAAAAATTGAAAAAATCGATCCAAAAGTCAGTTTTTTGGCTCGTTCAATACGAATTCTTGGATTTCACCTCAAATAATTATCATTTTCGTTATCTACGGGAAACTTTCGATGAAATAGGCTCTTAAAATCCGTTTGAATTGTTCCTTTTAATGATTCCTTGCATTAAATTCACATTATTATTTTACTATATACATTTCGCTCGCACTCGAGATTGTACTTGTTCGTGCACGCTTCGCACGCTTGCTCGCATCGAATTCTCATTTTTCCTTCTTTCCATTATCATTTTATTACACACTCGCATTCGAGTTTGTACTTGTTCGCCCGCGCTTCGTCATACCGGGTGGGTAGAGCCACCATCGTCGATGAGTTTCGAAAAGGAGAGCTGAGAGAGCGTTGCATGAGTAATGGACACAAAACGCGTCCGAACCCGTTGCAACACGATATGACCAATGATGCATCGTGCAATTACCGAAAATTCCGTGGCTGACTGCCTATAAAAAGGCGACGATTCCTAGCTCAGAGCCCAAATCTTTGAATTCGCTCGAAACGGTCCTTTCGCGGGGTCGTCCCTTACCTTCGATCATTCATCAGATTTTTTTTACTATACAAATACGTGCATAGTACACACGCGTACTACGACCGATCCCTCGCGCGCTCTACCGAGAAAGCGTATATATCGCGTGCGGTCCCGGCCACAGTGGGTTGTCAACCAAAAAACTCAAAAAATCGACTTTTATCCGAAGACATAAATTTTATTTTCTCCATGAAAATTAAAAATTCTCGCGCGATCGACCGTTTCTCCAATTATTTCCAATCGTTCGTAACGTGGAAAGTCGTCGAAGCGACGAAGCTTTGTTCGGGCACATCTGCGCAAACGTTTTTCACAAAGTTTTTTTGTTTTCGGTGGAGAAACACTGCCGCGCTCTCGCGTCGAGGTACACGCACGACGCGTCCCGCTCACTCTCGCGCCAGTCGCCAGTTAGTGTGTTGGTGACTCGACATCGTGGAAGGAAGCGCTGGAATCTTGCGCTTCGTCAAACGTGTTTGTGCCAGTCCGTTCGTTCTCCGTCTCTCTCTCTTTTTTTACTATATATGTAGTATGGTCGTCGCGAGTACGGGAGACCTTGAAAGGTTTTAGTGTACGAGCATAGCCCAAAACTTAACCGGCGACATCGGCGAAGAGCGCGTCGCAGAATGAGCTTGGCGGATTTGTTAAAAGCAGGTGAGTTTGAAGAAATTTTCGAGTCTCGCGTTGCACTGCCGCTTTGCAATAACTTTTTTTTCGTTTTCTCGTTTTTCAGCAGGGCCCCTGAGGCAAAATTGTTGGAAGAGGAGAGGTTCCGAAGAAGGTAAAAATCCAGAAAAAAAGTCGAAAAAAGACAAGTTTTTGCGTTATCGCCTTGCACCGAGTTATCATTTGAACAAAAATCTTCAGAAAGCGAGAGCTCGACAACAGCTGCGAAGAGAGCGAGGTATTCCTGGTACGTTACTCTGGAGAGCGAGTCGCCCCAGCCGAGTTCATCCGACGAGGACGAGTCCATTTACAGTCTGCAAGGAAAAGAAACCGGTAAGAAATTCTTATTTTTTCATTTAAAAGCAATATTTTAATAAGAATAGAAAATAATGTCGAATGGAAAAAAAACTTTAGAGTACGTACAAGATACATCGGACACGTCGACCAATACGTGGGTAACATCTGGCGACGATATTATTGAAGAGTACGAACCTGCATCCCTGTCTGCCAATGAAAATCCTTTTATTGACTGTCTGTCGTCCTCTGATCCTGAGGTATACAAGTAACACTCGATTATACTTATTAGTTGCTTTAAATTCAGAAAGAATTCTGAAAATTCTGAAGTTAAAAGAAAGTTGTTTTGCATGTTTCAAAAACATGCATTCTGAATTTCACATTGTAATTTGCAAAAAAATACAAAGTTACGTAAGTATAGAATTTTCTATTCATTATGTACTAGCAATTGTACAATTGTGCAAAAATACAGTCAAATATTAACTTGGATCAACCAAGATATTAATGTTTTTTCTAAATAAGTAATTAAATCGAATAGTAGATAAATAATGATGTGATTGTTACTTCTTAAAAACAATTAACAGGTAATCATCTATTTACAACCATTATGATACAGAGGCCCACTTTATTGTGTGTATTCTTTGCCAATCTTGATTATTGTTTTATAAAAACTTGTATAAGATAACATAAACGTGTCTCTGGTGACAATTTTCTTTAAATTCTGAAAAATTAATAGTTATAAAAAAAGTTGCCTTAAATTGATTAATAAAATTGAGAAAGAGTGTTAATTTGAAATTACAGATTTCTCAGCGCATAGCTGGATACGTGGGGGCGATCGCGGCAGCGATTTGCGACTCTGATCTTGCGGATGACAGCGACGATTCCTTGACGTCTCGGGACAGTGAGCTGAGCCTCGCCGACTATTGGGTTTGCATACAATGCAATAACAACAATAATAACCCCCTCTTTAGATATTGTGAAAAATGTTATCAGGTACGATTAAATTTTCTTTATTATTCCTAAAATAATTATACTATTATTTCTTTGCTAATCATGTTCGTATTCTTACAGGAAAGAAAACTATTTCTACCTCCTCGACCGAAAGGCAAGAGGCGCAGGAAAAAGTCTAAAAAGGAAAGAGCACGAAACCAAGAACTCGCGGCCGGTCATCTCTTGGTGTATCAAGATTCCGGCTTTGGTTCCTTCGAAAAGAGAATGGAGAGTGAAACCTCTTCCATTCTTGAACTCCCTGGCAAATCTGCGGGGAATTCCTCCTCCCAGGATTCGGGATTCGACACGTGCTTCTCGAGCTCCCAGTCGCAAAGATTTTCTTCCCAGCCTGGCTCGAGTTTTTCGTCTCAGGAAGATAACGTACTATTAATCATTAAGAGTGATGACTCGAAGGAAAACGCATTCGAGGACATTAAGATTGGGAGCCAAGAATCTCAATACAGTGTTGCGACTACATGTCCCGTTAGTGAAAAAAATTCGGATCTCTCGGACAGCAGCGATGCCGATAAAAGCATCGGCCAGACAGTGGTAAAAAACCAATCGTCGGACAATGTTGAAAGCAAATTGTGTCTAATGTGCACGATTGCACCAAAAAATGCTACTTTCATTCATGGCCGAGATTCACACATGTGCTGCTGCTACAGATGTGCCATCAGGGTGTGGAAAACAACGAAACATTGTCCAATCTGCAAACGCAAGGTGACGGACGTCGTAAAGGTTTATCAAGCCTAAAAAGTGGTTTTATGAAGAGATGAAAAATTTTATTTACACGTTTTGAGGCGTTTTACGAAGCTTCGCCTGTCGAACAACGATTTATTTGAGAGAAAATGCAAAAATGAGAATATTTATTTTTTCAAATGACAATTTTATTGTCGTGTAAATAAAAATACATAGAATTTTTAAAATTGATTACTTGAGATGTGTTTTTCGTTTTCAGTTCTGTTTTATCGATGCTCGCTCGGAACAATCCTCCAGAGAGCGTCACCATCTGTATTGATTTTTTTCGGTTTTCTCACTTTTCAGCTTTTCACTTTTCACCGCATATGCATACCGGCCCCTCTGGCCAAGCTGCAATCGACAGAAATAAAATTTTCGTACATTTAAAAACACCGAAAATAATAATCGCTCGATAAAATTACAAACGTTCGTCACGGTTTCTTATTTCAATCGTGAAAAACATTGTCACGTCGTTTTTGAAACTCACCTTTCATACGGGGTTTTGGTGTGTAACCTCAAAATTACGCTCACGATATTCAAATGGGAGATTTAAAGCATCTCGTCGAGGAGAATATTTTGCTCGAAATACTAGCTGTGGTATGGCTGCTTTACCTATGGGAATTGTATTTGTCACTGCGTCAGGTAATTTGTAAAAAAATATATAAATAAACAAAAATTGCAGTAATTATGAAAAAAAAATGTATAAAAAAAAATTTTTTCAGAGAAAACTGATGCAGTCCCTGGAACTACCACCGTCAAGTCTCGATGGCTTGATGTCCATAGACGTATACCAAAAATCTCGTGATTATTTTTTGCACCGCAATTGTTTCGGCATCTATTCGGACTTGTACAGTACCGTGCTCACAACAGTATGATATTGCTAAAAAGCTAATGATGTTTTATCTATTTTCATCCACGAAAGTTTTATAAAATCGTAAAGCTCCAATATAACTTGTTTTTTTGCAGGTATTTATTAGTACCTACAGTTTCTATTACTTTTGGCAATGGGGACAAAGATTGGTCCAGTATTTTGGTGTAACCGGGGAGAGTGAAATTTTAACAAGCGCCGCTACAATGTTCGTAATGAACGTTGTCACAGCTATTACCGGTCTTCCTTTGAAAGTATACAGTGTCTTTGTTTTGGAAGAAGAATACGGTTTTAACAAGCAGGTGAGGAAAAATATTCGATTTCTAACCAAAGCAAATTCACGTTTTATTCAATTGAAATAACTTTGCACAGACTCCAAGATTCTTCGTGAAGGATCAGTTGATGAAATTCGCCGTCATGCAGGCACTTGCCCTGCCAACTCTGTGCGGAATCATTTGGATTGTAAAAAACGGAGGCGATTACTTCTTCTATTACTTGTGGCTGTTCTCGATCGTTGTGATGCTCTTCCTGTCTGTCATTTATCCCGAAGTTATCGCACCACTTTTCGACAAGTACACGCCTTTGCCCGAGGGCGAACTGAAGACGCGGATCGAAGCTCTTGCAGCCTCGGTCAATTACCCTCTCTACAAACTGTACATCGTCGAGGGCTCGAAACGTTCGTCTCACAGCAACGCTTACCTCTACGGATTTTACAAGCACAAGAGAATCGTCCTCTATGACACACTTGTCAAGGGTTACTGTAAATCCGAAAATAATGAGAAAGAGGACCATGGATGCGAAGTTGACGAGGTCGTCGGAGTTTTGGCCCACGAGCTCGGTCACTGGAAGTACAATCACACCATTAAATTATTGATCCTCGGACAGGTATACGCATCAGATAAAAAAGAAAAAAAAATTCGAGGGAGTTCGTACAGTTTCAACAATAAATGGTCCAATTTTTTGATTTATTCGTAGGTAAACTTTTGCATGAATTTGCTGCCGTTCACTTTCCTCCTCGATTACAAACCAATGTACGCCGCCTTTGGATTCACCGAGTACCAGCCGGTATTCATCGGACTCATTATTGTCACGATGTACATTCTGACGCCTGTCAATACGGTGAGTTTTGAAGTGGAAAAAAAAACTGTAATTTAACAATCGAAACTAATCGTGTTTTTCTTTTTCAGCTTATGGGATTTTTGTCGATCGTCAATTCCCGGAGATTCGAGTTCCAGGCTGACGGATTCGGGAAAAAATTGGGTTACGCCGAGCCTTTGAAACGAGCATTAATCAAATTGCAGAAAGACAATTTGGCTTATCCGCTCTACGACAAATTGTACTCTGGCTGGCATTTGAATCATCCACCGCTGCTCGAGCGATTAGCAGCGTTGAGTAAAGAAGAATAGAGTCAAGATCTCGTATCGCGAGGTATTTTTTTTTACTATCCTTATAGATAGAACCGCCTGTACCAACGCTTAGTTTCCACCAAAAAAATTAATTTTTTTATAATAAAATAAAATTGTGTTCTCTGATAAAAATATAGCGAGATTACTGGTGCTTCGCAATCTGCTCCGCAATCGCGTCGATCCATGTCGCGACGGCGAACGAGCCTGCGTCGACGTTTCCAAGAAATTCCGCTTGTTTCACATAACTCGCACGACCTGTCCTGAAAAAAAATGTTATTCATATAAGAATTCACACACGCTGGAAGAAATCTTCGGTCGCTTACATCGGCTTCATATTTTTCGTCGCTTGGCAACCGGACCACGCGGCTCTCCTCGCACTTTCCATCGCATCTCTCAGAGGACGTGAAAGATTCGCATCCATCGCTTCACTTGCCGGAATCAGAGCATCGAGCTAAAAAAAAACGAATTAATCAATCTGATTGAATGGACGAGCGCGAATTCGGGCAACTGATTCGCACCATCGTTCGGTCTCCGGGTCTCGCGTTGCTGTATCGCATGACAGTCTCGATAGCGTATTTCGAGAGCCGAGACCAAACACGAGGCCATTCATCGTCGTTCTGGCCTTTGGCCAACTCGGACGCGCCAGCTTTGAACATAAGACTGTAAATGGCGCCAGACGTGCCGCCCATTCGTTCTTCCGCGATCCAGGAAAGTTCCACGAGCAACGAGGCCGGATGATAGATGTTCAAGCCATCCAACCGCGACAGAATACCTAAATAAATTGAAAATAAATAAATATTTATATTTTCAAGCCGCGATAAATCTTTTGGTGGAAATATTCAATCTACTGTTTGCGAGATTGCTGTGCATCGATCCGCAGTCACCGTCGCCACACCCACGATCCAGAGCGTTTATTTTATCCTTATTTTCGATTATCTTTTCGCAGGCGCGCTTCAAACATTTTTTCATAATCAGGGCCTGCTCGGCGTTGAACTTTTTCCCAATATTCGGTGCTACTTTTTCACTCATTTCTTCAATCTCGATCTCAGGTCGCTCCGGTGGTAGGCTGTAACGTGTTCCCGGCCAGCAAGGAGCGTCAGTCTCGTCGTCGAGGCACTCCAGAAGGAAAGCCCTCTTGTCGTCCAGCAAGCGGAGAATCGAGACGTGCATTCCGGAGCTATCCAACGAGGTCATCAGCAGACCGGAGTATACTCGGAGTGGCGATATTTTTCGCGATTCTAATTAATGGGATATTCAGAACGGATATATATTTTTTTTATCTTACAACACTTTTCATTTAAATTTCGACCTATAGAGTACAAACTTTATAACAAGCAATTTGTCAATTGGTTAAAGCAGTTCTATCGTTTTATCGTTTTCTTAGGAACTCATGGAAAATATGCACAAACCTTTGATATTATATACGTGTATCAAATTTTATCAAATTTATTATCAAAAGTTCCAATTTTCGGTACTCTCCCATAAGAGCCCTTATTAAACATTGCAATTTTCAATCATAAATATCTTCTATTCTAGATGGTGAATCTTCTTAAAATGTAGCATAGCTCTTTATTAGATTTCAAAGAAACTTCCCTTAGTTTAAAAAAAAATTTGTATACTTTCGAAATCTTATATTAAAAAATATATATAGGAAAAAATATAAAAAATATAGTTGTTGCTCGTATACTTAAAAAATATCGAGTTGTTGAAAATTTTTAATAAAAATTTTAAACTCACTCAATTGTTTGACGACCTCGTGCACGACGATTGATTGCTCCAGCTGACTGGACGAGCCGAAATTATTCACGATAACCGCGACGGAATTTCCGCTGACCAGACCGAGGATTTTGATAATTCGTTCGAGAAGAATTTCCACGATTTTCGAGGCTTCTCGCCACTTTATTCTCTCGTATCCAGCTTCGCCGTGGACTCCGAGACCGATTTCAATCTCATCGCTGGGAATTTCGAACATCGGGGCTTCTCCTGCAATTTATTTATTTATTTCTATACTCTACTACCTTTTGTTAGCCACACTTCGTGTTTTTGCAGTGAGCATAAACTTCTTTACGATTTTCACAACAAAAATTAAAATCTATTATTCTAAAAAATAAATATTTTAAAATATTTTGAAAATAAGCTTTTTAGTGAATAAAATTGATCTACTGTAAAAAAAAAATAAACAATTTTAAAACAATAAAAAAGTAATTTTTATGGAAAATCTCGATAAAACACTACGTGTATCAAATTTCATTGAAATTTGTTCAATAAATCGCGAAAGAATGACAAACTTTTATTTATTTATTTCCACGAAATTCAAAAAAAAAGAACCTGGCATCGAGCAAGGAGTCAATCCAACGCCGTAAGTTGCGATATTCTCCGTGACCGTTTTAACCGCGCTTACTATTTCTTCGAGAGATTTGTCCCTCTGGGCGAGCGAGCCGGCGACTTTGTTCACAAACAAAATGCCGACAAGTCCGCGCTTACCGGCGCGTCCCTGTTCCGCGATCGGAATGCTGCAGTCGTCTCCGACTATCGCATCGCAAACCTAAATAAAATACACGTAGGATAAGAACATCTAAAAAAAAATTTTTTTTGGCGTCCATTATTTGAAAAATAATTTCACTTTCAAGCCAGCCCGTTTTGCCTCTTCGATAGCAATACCAAAATTCAAACGATCTCCCGTGTAATTAGGTATGACGACGAGAACGCCAGCTGGAAAAAAAATAAGTAACGTTTTTTATTTTTGAACAATTAGTTTTTGTTTTGATTACGCAGTCATTGCGGTGGCGCTAGTTCAAGTTCCGACCGTTAGCGTTTCCCGCCAGAACGCGTCGAATCGCGTAAAGTATGTGGTCAGGCGGAGGCGCAGCGAAGACGCTTCCCGAGGACGCCGCCGTGAGCATTCCCGATCCCACGAATCCTGAACAATATTGGAAAATTAGTCAATCGAACGAGATCGGTGAGTTTTTCAATATTATCCAAATGTTTCTAAAATACGAAGAAGGAAGAGAAATATGAAAATAAATGAATGGAGTACCTGCCGCGAAAGGCTCATGTCCGCTTCCTCCTCCGCATATCACAGCCACTTTTTGTCCTCGATCGTGCCACTGTAACAAAATGGCGTCCTTGAACTCTTTTTTTCATATTAATTTGTTTAAAATGATGTTTTTTGCCGCTAATCGGCAACAAATTCGTCGCGGTTTACTCACGTTGCTTTGCAAAACGACTCTCTTCGAGGCATGATAATTGAGCCGCGGATACGCGCAGCACAAACCCGACAGAGATTCCGAAACCGCGTCGTCCACATTGTTAACGAACTTTTTCGTTGCCATTATTCTGTACGAATAAAATGGCATATATAGAGTCCAAAAAAACTAAAATATACGTAGAAAAAAACTGAAACGTACGCAAATTGAATAAAAATTTATTTTATTATGTATTTTATTATTAAATTAGTATGATATTGAGGAAAATGAGCCGGTCGCCATCAGTTGGCACGGCTATTCTAACTATTCTCGATCATAACTATTTTCTCGTGTACACATATATATCTGAGAGATCATTGCGATAATTGCGCTCGAGCCATTCGACCTTGACTCCCGAAAGGTCGTTTGGCTAGATAACGACGATTGCAACAGGCCAAGATTTGCATTTACGACGTTTGCGCTTGCAATCAATAATCTTAAGCCTACAATTATTCTATTTTATCTTTTTTTTCGTAATTTCATGAAGATTTTACAATATTTTCGCGATCGGAATAACTTTGATGCGTTTCGTGGATCGAATACGTACGTTTTTTGAATATAACTTCGGTACGAAAACGAATGCCCTCTGGAATGCTCCGTTGGTATCGTAATGAAACCTCGCGATCGTAGGAATCGTTCGGAGCGCGTCGGTATTGAAATAATTCACGGATTGAAAGATTGTTTTCGGAATTTAAACGACGAAACAATTAATAAACCGGTTTACGATGGAGCACGGTAAAAAAAAAATCACGTCCAAAGGTGAATGTTTTTGTGTCAAAACACTCGTAAATTAGTGAACGGAGCGAAGTCAGTGGATACGTGATGACATTTTTCTGATAAGTTCGTGCCAACGTCGGAGCTATGGATATTGTTATACAATTGAATAATCAAACTGCCGGCAGGGATAAAATTATCAGGTAAATTACGTACAAAAATCATATTTTATTGATTCATAATAATGAGTAATTTTTTAAAAAATTTTGAATAAAAAATAATTTTTAGGTTATGATTGTTTAGTTTGAAATTCATGGTTGTTGATATCTTTTCAGTGTTCTTGGAAATAAGATTACAATTAAAAAAATATCTCTGTTCTAGATTGTTGCAATATTGCGCTCGGGCTGGTTGGTATTACTCCAAGAGCGATCGTACTTCGAGACATTCCGCAGACGTTCTCAAAAGCTTGGAATACACTTTCAGTTCTTTCAGAAAATGTAAAAAAGCTCTTTCTTAGTAAAATATAATATATATTTATCTCGTCTTACAAACGAATCTTGTTTTTTGTAGTACTCAGATTCGGACGATGTCTGGACAGCTTGCATTCGGCGCTGAGAGTCATGAAGTACCCGGATCTGACGGTCAGAGTCACCATGACTCTGTCAAGAGTCACGAATGCTCTCTTTCTCATGGCTGATCACATAATTTGGCTGACGAGAGCGGGAGTTGTGAGGGCCGACCTGGAGAGATGGACTTCCGTCTCCCATCGTTACTGGCTCCTCAGCATCGTCATGAATTTGATCAGAGACGTTTACGAGATTCTTGCTATATTGGAGCGTCAAAACGCCGTTCGTCTTTCCAAATTTGCCGAATATTCGAGAAACTTGCCCGTGAAGAAATTTCAATCGATTCTCAACCTCGCCAATCACAAGGACGTTCTTCTCGATACTGTGAAAAACGGATGTGACATTTTTATTCCCCTGTCCGCTTTGGGCTACACGAAACTCAGTCCGGGCACTATCGGCATTCTCGGCGCTGTTTCCTCGGCCATCGGGCTCTTCTGTGTCGCATATCCAACCTTTAAATTGCCACTTTCCTAAGGCTCACAAAAACTTCAAAAATTATTTTAATTAAGCAATAAGAAAATAATCGGTGTATGTTAAAATTATAAGAACTATTTTGATATCAAAGACTAATTGTACGAATTATTTTGATGTCATCTGCCAGTTCTTGGTGAAATCTGAAAAAACTATAGAGCACACAGACATGCAATTTATCACGAATGTTCCTTTTATAGTTTTTTTCCTCTTTTTTTCGTTCGGAATTATCGTTTCATTATTTCCAAAATAATTTAAATATCCATGCGATTCTTATATGACATTTAAATTGTCTTCAAAAAATCGTCATCGATAAATTATTATGACGTTGACCCAGTCTTCACAAAGATCGTAATTTTAGTGATTATTTGATTGGTAAATTGTGAGACAATTTTCCACAAAGTTTGATATATAAAAATGAAATAATTTGAATAGCTCTTTACGATGAAAACAAGGAGCGCACGAATTTTCTTATATATACGTATCGAAATATCTTGTTCGCCGAATTTTTATAAAACGATAGTAAGTTCCATTGGACAGAATCGACAGTTTTTACGAGAACATTTTCCGAGACGGATACGACCTCGCTCGATGGCACTTGACTCTGTAAATACAGGAATCCTTAAAACTTTGTTAACTCATTTGTGAAAATCGCTCGACCGCCGCACTCGAGCGGGAGCGAGCGCGGAAGCTTTCTTTTTTCAATTTCCCAGCGGGAGGGATCATTTAGCAAACAAATTGAGCAAAAGTAGGTTATATAGATCAATCGGCGAGGAGAGCGGAGAAGAAAAATTGCGGGGGCAGAAGGAGAAGGAAGAGGGAGAGGGAGAGAGAGAGAGAGAGGAGAAGCGGAGTTTGCGGAAGATATCGAAAGCGCGAGCATTGATGTTGATGAGACGAGAGGGGTGGAAGCGGGAGGAGGGGGAGGAGGAGGTTAAAGGGCTTGGATCGCGCACAGGGTCCGAGAGCTCGCCGCTGCGGTCTCCGATGAGGCGAGATTCGTATATATAGCTGAATTATGGCAAGCCTTGGTATACATATTCTGTCCAGACTCTGATCGGTATTCCGGTCGTCGTATGCAAATTCGAATTCACGGAATCCGACAGCGGGATGAATCCTTCAATTTTGCGAGTTTTTCTTTTTTTTCTTTTTTCCTCCCACAGGTCGCACTCCTTATATATATCTCTCTCTCTCTCCTGCTCTCTCTCTCCGTTATTTCCGCGTTTTTGCTCTTTCTGGCGCCTGTGGCAACGAAAGATAATTAAGAATTTGCCCCGGTTATTCGCACGTCGCGGCGAGGACAAAAAAGGAATTCTGAAGCGAGGGGCCGTGATGGTAGTGCGGGGCGGGGGGGGGGGGGCGATGAGCTTTCAAAAAAAGACAAACCGGAGGTTGGGAAAGAAAGAGAGAACGCGCGGGCTCCCCCGGAGTGCGGGTATACAAGGGGGCCCATTGGGCGGAAAAGGGCCACGCACACGCCCGGGTAAATTGAAAGAGCGCCCACGACCAAATATTATTCTCGGTCCCTTATTCGCATTATTGTCACGGAGCGCGATTGTCCCTGGGACAAATTTTTGTCGCTTATTCCCAGGGACAGTTTGTTACATCCATTAATTTCTAATTGGATGCACTCGTGATTTTTCAGATGTATCCCTTTCTCATTCGAAAAAACGTACGTTTCTTCGTACTTTGTAATTTTTCGAATTTTTCTTACAAAATTTTGTTATTTTGATTATATATTTATCAGAATTGCTATGGCTTATATATGAAAAAATTAAAAAAATTTCTAAACTGTTATCACAGTATAATAAAACATTAATTTTTCATGCAAGAATCTCTATTATTATACATTAATATTCCCTGGATATCATTTATACATAACTAGCAGGTTACAGTGGCTCGGGCGTTTCGCGCCCTCGCGGTAATAAAAAAACTGATCCAAGTCCCAGTTTTTTGGGTTATTTAATATGAACTCCGGGATTGTGCTCCTAATAGTTACCATTTTTGTTATCTACGGGAAATTTCGGATCAACTAAGCTTTGTAAATCGAAAAAAAATTTCGAAAATTTTTGTGAATTCTTATAGGGGTTTTTCTAGACTCATGAATAATTCAATTTGTAATACCTTTTCTCTTCACAAAATCAACTTTATTAAGGGTGATTTTTAGAGATTTTTGCAAAAGGAAGCGAATGGCGTTGGAATTATGTCAATTCATCAATTTTTTAAAAAGTTATTACCGATTAAAAATTTTTTAAAAAATGGAAAGGGGAACTCGCAAAAATTATTGAATTTTTTTTGCTCAATTTTAAGAGCCTATTCGATCGGAAATTTCCTGTAGATAACGAAAATACTGCTTATTTGGGAGGATATTCAAAAATTCATATTGAAAAATTGAAAAAACTGATCCAAAAGTCAGTTTTTTGGCTCGTTCAATATGAATTCTTGAATTTCGCCCCGAATAATTACTATTTTCATTATCTACGGGAAATTTCCGATCGAACAGGCACTTAAAATCGAAACAAATCAAAGTTTAGCGGATAAAAGTATTTTCCGATTTTATTAATTTTTGGAATGACGAACAAATTTTATAATTTAAACCATACAGTTAGTTTCCCTGATACTTTTATGGCTTGATTTCTACAACGAATAGTTTCTAATACAAACAAAATAACGAATTAGTTATTTTAAATTGAAAACAATAATACAAGTTTCCAATAAATTTCCTTTTCAGTGCGTGATTTCTCCCAGTATTCAGTCGTTTCGTAATACACCTCGTTCATTCAATATTTCATTGAAACATCGAATAATTTATTCTCTTTACTTTTTAATAAACTATTTTAATACTCGAAACAAGAAATTTAATTTCCTGGAGTCGAGCGCGTACGTGAGTTTTTTTATTCGGCGGGGACCGCCGTTGCGGTTGACTGAAACCGAATTCGGTTGATCCAACTAAACTTTATACGTTCTCAGCGAGTAAAAGAGAAAAGAATGGTGGCGCGCGGGCTGACGAGGGGCTGGAGAGAGAGGGAAGAAATAAAATGAAGCGATCGAGAGGTGGGGTGTATATATATATGCGGGGGTACGAGCGTTTCGAATGTAAATGAGGTGGCAATTGGCGATCGTCTCGAGGATGAGCGAGGGCGAGTGTGCTCGGGCGTCGGGGATAGCCCTGGTGCCGCGACTTGGCTCTACTGCTGGATGTGCGCTCGGCGTTGCAAGAACCGAGAGGGATGCGCGACGCCGGCGCACCGTTCCATGGTGGACTCTGGTCTACACCGAGCGAAGAGAGAGAGAGAGAGAGAGATGCGATTTTGGAGCGAACGAAGAAATATACTCGAGGCATGCGCGCTCCTATCATATTGATCTTGCCATAGTAACGATTCCCTCCCGCTCGCTCCAGCATGGATGCTGGCACGCACTCTACCTCGAGGGGTGTACCGCATCTCTCTCTCTCTCTCTCTCTCTCTCTCTTTCTCTGTCAAAAGACTGGCCGTCTCTCTTTTCCGTACGCTGCTAAGAGGAAATTCGTCTCCCGTGTAGCGCGCGGTCAGGTGGTCGCAGTGATCCTCGGGGCCCGTCGGTCGTCGTCTGTTCGTTTGGAATCGCGGTGCACAGCTTCGACGACGGCTCCGAGTCTCGAGCACACGGCCAACTGCCACCACCACCGCCCGTTCGCTCCCACCAGCCGTCACGGCAGCCTCGCCAGAATCCCCGTAGTCGCACCGACGAGATTCAGAGCGCGAGAAAGAAAGGGAGAGAGAGAGAGAGAGATAAATGAAGGGGAAAAGCACGAAGCGCCAACTGCTGCGCTCTGCGGCTAAACGAATATCAGTTCAGCGTTGATCGCCGCCGAGGGCAGATCTTCCTACTCCCGAACGAAACAGAGAAGCTCTGCATCGTTCTTGAAGCCTCGAGCGAGCTCCGGCCTTCGCTCAAAAGCTTCCCTCGTCGGCCGAACGCAGCCCGTCCGAGTCGGACGCTCCAACGCCATTTTCCACCTTTAGACCATAAACAATAAAGAGCTCGCGCGTACGCGAACCGATTATCGCGCGAACCAGCGGCCGAGGAATATAAGCAGCGCTCGCCTCTCGAGAGGGAGCTCTCTCGCGAGATCGCTCGACGTTCAGGGAGAAAGAGAGACTCCTCGCGTCCCGAAGAAGCAACAAGCCCCGGGAATACAGCCCCGATGAGTATTCGCACTCCCATCTGTTACTGATATATAGGCTTCCTACATACGAGGGAGCTCTCCGAGGCCCACGCGAGAGGCTGGACTCGAGAGATGTCACTCGCGGAATCGTCCCCGAAAAACTGCCGAATAATCGACGAGTCGCACGGGCCCTCGACAAAGATCGTCCCTGAGCAGACCATGGGCTCAAACGGACAACAACAGTAACGTAGAAACGAAGGAAACAACGTAAAAGATCGATCGGAACTTGGCTGAGGCCGGACCAACGAGAGAGGATCCTCGCGGTTTTTTCTACTTCGTCGAGCTTTTTCTACTGTGCGCGATACGCTATATAGTGAGGCACTCCGATTTGTCGTAATAGGGAGTCGGGAGTCGTTTAATCAGAGTGTGTTTTGGTGGTGCGACCAGACCGAGAGAGAGAGAGAAAGAGAGAGAGAGAGAGGAGAAGAGGAGAGCGAAGGAGAACGACATTGATCGGAGCTGGTTGGATTGATAGAAAACGAAAAGGAGGAAACGATATATTGGAGGCTCGTTACAAGGGGGACGCTTCGAAGATTGATTGAGAACTGGCGGTGGCTCGTTGCGATACAATGTCGATGGCTCACGATGCCTCGAGGAGACGCGACAGCGGGAGTTAGGAAGATCGAGGAAGAGGGCTCCCGGGTGAGAGCCGCCGCCGCCACCGCCGCCGCCGCGAGGCGCGAGGACGCATCATCCCCGCTCGTTTACGAAGCACCAGCCCCGGGGAGGAGCGGAGACCTCCTCGAGAGATGTCCCGATCGTGACTTGTTATTATCGCGCCCAACGTGTGACCTTTTTCCTCGAATCTCGGAGCGGAGCCGCGAGCGTCAGCCTCGCGGAATACCCGGCCGAGCCGAGCGCGAGGAAACGCTCGTCGAAACCCGGAGCACCCTCAGCGGGGGGCACTATTGAGAGGGAACTAAAACAGGGCCGGGAGAAGAAGAAGAAGAAGAAGAAGAAAAGAGGGAAAATGTTGGAAAGGTGGTCGATCGTGAGAGCGTCGCGTGGAGCGTGTTCCTGGATGACGGTCGCATCGGTCGTTCATCGGCGCACGTTCTAGACAACTTGCCGTGTGCAGGTGACCACGTGACGACGAGGGTAACCAGCACACACAAAACACACACATATACACATACACACGCGCGAACGGGGCTCTCTCTCTCTCTCTCTTTCTCTATTTCATCTCTCTGTTCCTTTCTCTCTATCTTTCGACGAGCCCCCTTTCCCCGCCACCACCGCCGCCGCCGCCGCCGCCACCCTTCCCGGCTCTCACTCTCCCTCTCCGTTGCTCTTCCAGCCATCTCGGAGATCCCGCTCTCTCTCTCTCTCTCTCTTTCTCCTTCTCCACCTCTCTGTCTCTATCCCCATTCGCTCCGCTCTTTTCCTCTTTCACAAACACGAGTCCGAACGGCGACCGGTGTGACGAGAGAACATGGAACGCTGCTGGACCCTCATGGCGGCGATCGCCCTCGCCGCATCGGGTGAGTCATTCTCCTACCCGTTTATTACCGAATACGGAGCAATATGTATATCGTATATGACAAAAAAAACAGACAGATGTGAGACGCGAAAGATGATACGCGAGTTATACACGAGCTCCGATCGATGAGTGAGAAAATAACGAGACTGGCACTTGTTACTTTTGCGATCGTAAACACCCGCACATCGCGATTGGGTACACACGCTCTTCGCACCACCGTCGTCTCAACCGTATTATACTCGTGTAACGAGAAAGAAAATTGACTCTTCGAAGATTCCATGCGAGAGTCTTTTTTTTTCTTTTATTTTTGCTCTACGTTATTATAGTCGTTTCAGCGTTCTCTCCGCACGGTAATATTTTTAGTCGTCCGAGAATAAAAAAAGAAAAATATCCGTTCGCCATTCGGTCGAGCATGGACTCGAAGGAAGAATAAAAAAAAAGTGAGAGAATAACGTAACCGTCGCGGTTGAGAGGGAAAAGCGAGCTCGGCGCGCTTCGATATCCCGCGAGCAACGATAACGTTTCACGACTCTCCCAAATGCCGGATAAACACACGCTTACGATAAAAATGTAATACTACTCCGGAAGAGCAATTTGTACGCTGGTTCCCCGAGAATCGAATTTGCTCGAGTCACTCGATACGCGATGTCTCCATTTCTCCTTCACGACGATATTCAGGAATAAAAAAAAAACCTCTCTCTTTCTCTCGTTCTCTCAAATCCACTCTTTTAATGCTGATACGGGATTGAAACGTTATCGCTTTTACTTTTTTTTTCCCCCGAGTTGTTTCCCGACGTTCAATCTTCCACGCTCGAAAGATTGAGAACGAAAATTGCCGTCTGACCGGATACTGACCGGATTCACTGAATCTCTCGCTCGGCCCTCAATTCTCGCGAGTGAAAGAGTGAGAAAAATGAAATGTTTTCGTTACGAGTTTTGTCATATTTTCTAAATGGACTCTTGTAAAAAGTAATGAAAGCTGTCTCGCGAGGATCGCGTGGCCTCGGGTGACTCCACGTGACGTTTGTCCGAGCGTTATCTTTCGTTCGCGGCGAGAACGGTGAATGAAGAGAAGAAAAAAAAAAGACGAGCGGGTGCGTACGCGTGTGTATTCAACCGCCGATATCCCACATAATTATACTCTATGACCACCATATGATTATATATTATTATATTATAATTATCATCATCATCATCGTCATTATTATTATTATTATCATTATTATTATTATTATGAATAAAAATAACGAGAGCTAAAACACATCGATTAAATACTGTTGGATTAAAGCGTGGATTACGAAAAATGGGCTAATTTGTAACGCGGGTGATCTTCTTCTGTTTTTTTTTATTTATTTCGTAACGCGCCCTCGACGAAATTAGCCGATTTTTCATAGTCGCTTTATTATTTGGCCCCGCCGTTATATTTCTTCGTTCGATCTTCTTTTTTTTTCTTGTTTCTTTATCTTCTTTTTTTATTTTTTCTTTGTGTCTACTTTCCGTTATCGCCAGGTGTGATTTCGTTTGAACTTTATTGTTTTTTTTTCTTTCTTTCTTTGAGCATTTCTTTTTTTTCTCTTCTTATTATGGTTAATAGCGTAAGAAATGGGTTGACGAGCGCGCGAGGATGACGCGCGATTGTTCCTGTTTTCACCGAGCATTTAGTCGGTGGGATTTTTATTTAGGCTTATTTTGGACTTACTGGCTTCGGCGGACGAATTTTGACGGAGTCTCGGTCGCTCGCGCGCTCGTGCCTAACCCGTGTGTGCGTGGATGCTGAATGATAATTATTCGACGACGGTGACCCACATCTTGCGTCTCATCGCTTTATGCGCGTGAGAAAAGCGCGCGCGCGTCGCACATGTGTTTTATATTTGCACGCGCGGAACGACGCGAGTGAACGAACGGACGAGCCTCGCTCGCTTCCTCCTCGACGCTGCGCTTCACCAGCTACACTCTTTTCATATCCTGCATCGCGTCTCTTATTTACCTCGTATATTTGTTGCAACCGTGGAAAAAAAAAACTCGCCGATAAAAGAGTGCTCGGTCGATGGCTCATTTTTGTTTCACTCCCCTCTCACCCTCCGCCAGCTGAATCTTTTTTTTTCCTTGATATATATTACGAAAGATATATCACTGTACTTTCTATGCAAAGAACTATATTGAGGTGTATCGCAGATTTTTGCTTAAAGGCGGATTTTATGGGTAGTAAGGAAGGTCGTAATTCACGAAGGAAAAGGTGGATTTTATGGTGGTTAATTTATAAGGATGAATTTAGGTTGAATTTGAAAATAGAATTTAAAATAGCGATTTGAAAAATTTGTAACGAGTCACTAAAATTTTTTTGCGTTGTTTCGAAATATTATGAAGTATTGTTGTATGTCTGATTTGATGATGATTCGCTAAATGATTTCAGAGTTATCAAATCGCGTGTTATTTTAAAATTTCAATATTGTTTCTTGTGAGAAATGCGGATACTTTTGTCTTAAATATAACAAAAAAACAGTTAAATCCCCTGCGCGGCCACTTTTTTGACATTTTTCATTGATGCATATTTCGTACAACTTTGTACAATGCACTTTATTCTGATTTATTAATTAGAGGTTTCATTTCTTTTTTAATATAGGATACATCCGCACTCACATTTTTTAAAAAGTATTTTGAAACGATGTTATAAATTATAAACACTAAACTATTCACTTTCCGTATGATTGAAAATCACTGGAACTGACACTCAATTGAACTTGTCGAATTTCTATGCAATGTTTTTCGGTAACGAACTACCTGGCGAGACCCGACACGTCTTACCCGGACACTTTATGCCGGTCTACTGATTTCAAATTATGTCATTAAGCCGAACAATTAAGACCGTGTTTGGGTTTTCCCTCGACCTCGACCAATCACCATGGAAACAATTAATGACCGAGGGATTAACGATAATTTGAAAATTTTTTTTCCTCGTTACGCTCAACGAATTTTCTCTCTCTCTCTCTTTTTTTTTAATGTTTATGATCCCCGAACTTTTCAGGTATATTTTTCGAGGTATCGTTGATATTAAGCAAGATTTCGCTAAATTAAAAAACAATTTGAATTGTTTATACTGAATTTTAAGACTATGTGAGAAATAGATGAAAAATTGGTAAATTTGTGACATGAAGTCTAAATTTGATATTTTATTGTGAAAAACTTACTTTTGTCAGGGATCGTATTTTCGGTCCATTCCTAGTTATTACATATTTACATATGTTTAGAGTTTATTGGATTATTTAATCAAGTTTATTCGAACTAACTAGATCGAATTTATATGATTATTCAAACTATTGTACAAAGTCCGTAACATTTGCCAAATGTTTCAGAAAAAATGGATATTTGAAGTATGCATGGAAAAGGTTTTTGTTAAAAATACTTTTCAGCATTTATTGGTCGTTGGAAAGCTCCGTTGTAACGTTTTCATAGCTTCTATTGGAAAATATATAATATGATATATTTTATTCTGGATGTGCAGTGAAAAATGAAAATAGTCAAAATAAACATTTGGCAATATCACTTTGAGGTATCTTTAGGAGGGTTTAAAATCACAATTTCAAGACGATTTATCTGGCTAGTAACATCGTGACGTCCCCTTGTATATTCTTCAATAGAACAGGTATATCGCCGACATATGACGTCCTGAACCAAAGGGTTTCTCGGAATTTCGTCTCTATAGACAATAGAATATCACTCGAAGAAAATTTTATACGAAAAGTTACTATCATTTTTCACAGTGTTTATAATATTTCAATTTAAATATCAGGTTATGATGATTTTTCACGTAAAATAGTTATTTTGATTACAAAAAAATGATCAGATCAGTTGCAAAAATGATGAAAAGTGATTTTGTATAAAAACTCGAACGAGATAGCGATTTTTCGTATAAAATTCTCTCCGTGTACATCGCGTGACAAGCGATATCATGCCGATCGGCTCAAAGTTCACTTTCCGCACAGTTGTAAAACGATACTTTTGCTGTGTAACTTGGATTTATGCAAGAAACTTTCGAATGTCAAAAACGTGTCAGTGCGCTGACATTGACACTGGTCCGTAGCCTCTCGTCGTCTCGCATTATTTTTCCCCACTGCCGGGGGAAAGTAAGACAAAAGTTTTGAAAAAAAGTTCACGTTCCCCCGCACCAGTGCGGAACAGTAAAAAAATAAGTCCGGAAAAAACGGACTTTCCGAGCAGCTGTGAAAAAAAAAAAAAAATAAAGCGATTTTGTACAGCACGTAGCGTAACGAAGTTTGAGAGTATCTTTCGTCGTTCGTTAATCGAGTGACTATCCTCGACGGATCCGAAATATCGAATCCCATCGATCGTAAACGGAAACAGAATTTCGGAGATTCTTCACGCCGTGCGAGCGCGCTCTTCAACGAGTTTAGAGAGAAATTGATTTTTCTTTTTCTCACACGAGCGTTTCCTCCGTACAAATGGAGCATTATTCCAGCCTCTCTCGAGTACGTGCATGCACACGTCGCTATTTTTCTTCGTGTGCGTACTCGTCGGAGATTTCTGCGTATTATAGTTCGCGCAAATGTGTGTATCAATAGGAGAACTTGACTCTCGCGTAGCGTTTACGCACACTGCGCGTGGCAAAAGCTCTCTCTCTCTCTCTCTCCGTCTCTTTCTCGCTGCTCCGTCGGGCTGTCAGGCGCGCGCGCATTATTGAACGTGACAGGGATAAGGAGAGCGAGACAGCAGGCTACCAGTAGGGCATACCGAGAGCGTATACATTCGCCAAAGAGTGACAAAGACGAACGACCTAGAACGCCGAGCGTATTTTCCTCCCCTTTCCTCCTTTTTTTCCTTCCCTCCGCCTCCTCGGCTCTTCCCCGCTCACCCTCTGCTTCTTCTTTCGTCGTCGCTCACCTCATACCCCGCTCTCGTATTTTCATCGAACAATGTGTCGGTGAAAACTTTTTGCATGTACCGCGTACGCTTTTTCACCTCCGCGTATATAGCTCTCGTATGTAACGCGAAAACTTGGTCGCGCGAGCCTTGATCGCGAGAAAATTGGCGAAGGGAAACGGACAAATAATAATTTCGAAGTTGTCGAACTCGTATTTTCGACGTAGACGAGAGATCAATATCTCTATACGGATTTTCATCGATTAATTTGGAAATGGGAGAAACCGTCGGGCGAAAAAATTCCGTGCCCGTTTGCATGAAATTCTCATAGCGTCCAAATTATATCGTTCGTCTTGTACTCGAGCTACTGTAATTCTTTGAATAATTAAAATATTGATTCTTGCGCCGCGTTCGTCTCGTCTTCGCGCGGTAATCTTTTAGAATCATCGATAATAAAGTCGATTTGGTTACGAGAGTGGAAAGGTGTCGTCAATTTTTTTGCTCTCTTTTATACACGAGTCAAAGAAAATCTATCTGATCGGAAATTTTCTGCAGAGTTTAGGAAATATAGTTTTAAATTATTCCGCTAGAAATTTGCTGCTAAGAATTCAAGAAACTGATTTTCAATTTTTTTTTATTTAGCACTATGAATTTTTGGGTTTTGTTTAATAATTGAAATTTTTGTTATTTACGAACAATTTACGATAGAGCAAGCTCTTGAAATCGAAAAAAATGTCAAATATTTTTTGGAAATTTTTAAAGGGATTTGACCATACTTTGCATTTCTCAAAAAAATTAATTAATTAATTAATTAATTAGATCATTGTGCCATTCATTTTGTGTTGCAAAAATCTTTAAGAATTTATTTATTTATTTCTCAAAAATGATGGATTTGAGAGACCTTGGTGAGGTCGAATTTTGAATTTTTCCTTATATTAATCAAACTAAATTATTTTTTCGATCGAACATTTTTTATATACAGCCCAGTAGAAAAAAAAACGATGAAAATTTTTCATACAAAAAATCTTGCTGAAAAAAAAGAAGTCTGTCGCTCGACTCCATTAACCTTAAAGAGCATAATTCCAAGTCAATTTTTCTCTCGAGTAACATCGACGACCACGCTTGATATTTTTCTCAACGAAACAGAGATATCGTTTGACTCGAATTCCAAATATTACATTTTGTTGCGAACTTTGGTTCGAGAATAGAACTACCTCGATTTGCATATAATATTACATCGAAATCCATTCTATATTCCAAATGGAACGAGTTAAAAATGAAAAAGAAAGAAAAGTGTCCTGGAGAAAATTCATCTTACACGGTGGTTGAGCGATAAAAAAGGATGGGTCGTCGAAAAAAAAGAGCAAAATAAAAATCGGTAATAAATATGAGCCGTAGTTGCTCGATGGTGCGGCATTAAAGGACACACAGCTGCTGATGTCGGAAAATGGCTGTGAGCGATCGATCCCTATCGACGATTTGATAGAGCGCATTCCCACCTTCCCATATATATAAAAACCACCTTTTTCCCCTTCGCAATTCCGTGAGCTTTCGAGATGATTCTGAAAATATATTCCCAGCGATATTCGGATAGAGAGGCGATTACGCCAGTGTATCCAGGTTTTTCATAAATTTCTGGTAAACGCGCGCGAGCCCACGATGTCAACGACTCTCGTTTCTCCCCCTGCTCCCTCCCTCCTTCCCTTTTTTTTTGTTATTATTTCTCTCTCTGGCGATCTCCGCGGTGAAAGCGCTGCCAAACGGCGTTTCCATGTCGCCCCCGTTGTCCAATCTTTCGGATACATGTACACGCGAAATTGTTTTTCGCTCGAAAAGCCGCACGTTCGAGCCGCTCGTCACTGGCGCACAGGGCCGTTCACGAGCCCTCGTGGCCATTCGACGCTCGATCCCTCGTCCACGCAACCGTAAACCTGTTTCCCCGACTCCTTTCCTTTTCCCCTTCAACCCTCCGCGCTTTTTTTTTCTCTTCGTCTCTTTTCTCTCCGAAGCTCCTCTCGAAAGGCTACATATACACGAATGCAATTGTCGTCAGCAGCACATATACTATTTTTTTTGACTCTTCTCTCTCGCATACCCTCAAATTTCGGTTTTATTTTGCTGCATATACAGATATATAACATTGATATTTTTTCATATTTCCATGTCATCGTTTGTACTTTCTACTTTATTGGGGTAGTTGACTCGACAGGGCCAAGAGTTGCGTTGAAACGAAAGTCATGTTTAAAATTGACATATTTTTAAAAGTTTTGGAATGACGTGACGTCAGATGGATAAGTTTATTATAAATTTGTCAAGTTTCAGAAAATAGTCTCCATAAGACTACGTGTATAATTTACAAAAACAATCTCAAATCTGAAATTTTTACATTGAAAAATTACCCGATCAATTGCAATAAAATTTCGAAAATAGGTTAATGAAGCATTTGAATTTGTATATAGTGTTCAACTTTTATAGTTGAATTTTCTCTATTTAAATATCGAACTACTTTAAATTTAAAAAAACTGAAAACGTCATATATTAACGTGAATTTGTAGTTGAATATATATAGTTCAACTTATAGTCGAATTTGCTTCATTTAATTATGGAACTACTTTGAATTTATATACAAATAAAAAATCTGAAATAAAAAGTAGGGGGTTATAAATGATATACATACACGATGATAATTTGGCGAGAGGAGATGGAGCGTGGAGAGGTTGACAATGCTGTCTGGTGAGCGGTGACGTGAGGGATTCGAGCTGAAAACGAATAAGAGAGAGAGAGAGAGAGCGAGCGCGGTAACTTGCCACTTTGCTCGCGGAGGTGCCAGAGCCCGCAGAATGTCTCAGCCATTAAATTTCTACTCTGGCGCACAATAGACCTATGTATTCGACACTGAATTATGTAATTGGGCGTACATAAATATAGCAGTACATAGAGCGAGGAAAATAGAAATTGAAGACGACGATAGAGTTTGCCTCGGGCACTCGTCATTGTTTCTCGTGTTGGAGTCCTCTCCGGGCCGGCGCTTATATTCGCCGGAGCTACGGCGCTACGTCGACGACGCTCCGTGGATATCGCCGAGCGGCTTCGTACGGGTGCGCAAGGATTAACAATGTTTCCAACTATCCGCCATTCGCGGATGTTCGCGCGCATGCTGCACGGCCGCGCGCGCACACTCGTGCATATTTTTTTCCCCCGTGGACAATTTTCCTCCTGCATGCTTTTTCATACGATTTTCCCTCCTCCTGAAATTTCGCTCGCGTCCTCGTCCGAGTTCGTATAAATAGAAACGCGCAAAGTTTTCATCGAGGTTGCGTACTTCTCGTAGTAATATTGCGCTTGTTTGTACATTTGGTTTGCCATTTCCAAGCGATTTGCGTCGTCTTCCTCGCTTCCTGTTTTTCCTCTTCCTGCCAAATTTCGCGAGCGAAAATTGGAACGGGAACGCACACCCCAGCAGGCTATTTGTTACCATTCTATGCACGGATTTCGAAAATTTTCAGTCCGCAGTCAATTTTCAGTGTCAGCGAATTTTTTTTTTTTCCGGTACACACGCTCACCCTGCAGTCTCGCTCTTATATTTCGGTGAAAAGCTCCCTCTCTCTCTCTCTGTCTCTCTGTTCTTTTTCTCAAACGCTCGCAGAAAAACGTGACTAACGAAAAAATCGATTTTACAGAGTCAACAAGGTATTATGAGAGAGCTCTCGTAACAGGGAGACAGAGGGTGAGAATGCCTCCGAACTATTTCGCTCTTCCAACCCTAATATGTTAGCGTTACGAGATACTATCCTCGCGCATCATTGATCACGAAGTTTCGTAAGCACCGATCTACCATAAAGAATATTCAGTATTATGTACTTCTTGAAAAAATGGAAACGAAATAGCACTATGATACGCGTTCACTTTTTATACTCTTCGAAATAAAAAAAGAAAAGCCAAGTGTAATAACATCAATAAGTTGCTTTATGAAGGGTACATTTTTGTCGTGCAGTTTACGTCGAATAATTTATATATTTTCAGTATAAACATATGTATATGAGTGACATTTTTTAAATATGAGATTTATGGATAAATTTTTACAAGTATATAGACAAAAATTTCGTTTCAAATTTGGGATCGTTTTAGCATGTATGATTCAAGAGCTATCAAACTTTTTAGTATACTTTTTCAATATTTATCTATCCACTATTGAATTAAATTTTATTCCAATAAAAAATTCAGAATAACTTGGAAATGAAAAATACTAATTTTATTGACGTAATCAATTTTTTGTAACATGCAAGTACTTTTTTTTAAAAATAAGATTATATATTTCGATGATATCTTCACCAAAATTTCCACCGAGATTTTTTTTATTTTTTATTTTTTTTGTAATGTCAGTTAGGACAAATTTGAGAATTTTTTATACAAAATATAGCAATTCTGATATCATTAATTATTTAATTCCATACGAATAATTTTTAAATTTTTCCAAGCTATTACCAAAGTACGAAAAAACAGTATAATTTTCCGTACAAAATCCGTTCCGTTGATACATAAAAAAAGTTCCATAGCTTTGGTTTTATTCGGTTCTTTTGCAAAATGGGCACATTTTTGCTGCCTTCGTCGAATTTCCTCCCCAATTTTTTCGTCGTTGAGCCCGCCGATGAGCGTGGATGGGCGTCAGAGCTCGATTCCTGGCTTTGCCAAAAGATAACGGGAAGGAAAAAAAAGCATGTAGATCGGGAAATAGAAATAAAAACGGGATGAGGAGAAGAAAGAACGAGACGTCGGTGGCGCCACGTGGTCACTCTTTATTTTTCCACCGCAGCCTCCTAATAACCCGGCCTTTTTTCTTGTCCCGAATCTAGTCGGGAAAATACTGCAAAAGGGGGAGATTAACCGTTAACCGCTTCCGCGTTCGTACCAAATATTTCTTCCGGTATTTTCGGCCCCTCGGACACGCCGCTCCCTCGCTTCGTGTTACTAATTGCTCGGTCCGTCTCGCAGAAATTTTTCTCCGAACTCTCTGGCAATTATTTGTCATTTGGCGGACAGTCCGGGATAAACGTGTTCGGGCAATGAAAGTTCGGTTTCGAATTAAGCGACTCGTTGAGAATCGTGGAAGGACGCCCGGAGGGCGACGCGCTACTCATCGTGGCGCTCGCCAAACAGGAATGAGAATTTCATTTTGCGGGCCGGGCGGCTAGCTCGGGAGCCACCGCACACACCGCTTTATTCTCTCTCTCTCCTTCTCTCGAAAATCTCCCGACACTCGCTCGCATCGGCATCCCTCTATCTTTTTCTTTATTTCGCGCACGCCGCATATATTCCCCTTTCAACTTTTCCTTCCCGTCGCCATCAGCGGCGTTCCTTCCGCATCTTACCCCTATACATAATCTTTCCCGTATATACCGACCAAACTACACCCACGATTGATTTTTCTTCTCCTCGCTGCTCCAAGAACCCCACCGTCACTTTTCCTCCGATTTCCGATAAATTACGCCCTTGCGGATATACAAAGGACCGCGATCCGGCCTCCCGATTGAATTCATATTTCATCGCGGAATAAAATATCTCTTTCGCAACATATTTTTCGAAATGCTTTGTCTTCGGACCTCCCTCCATAAATTTCTTCAATATACATGTATAAATAAGAGAGCCGTATTTTATAGTCTTATTCCGAAGGCGAAATAAATTAGAGGGACAAGGCAACGTGAAGATGCTAGAAATTTATTAGGACAAGTTTTTATAAAATAATCCTAATCGGGATAATTAACTTTTTCCTATTGGGTTTTTATTTTTTATTTAATCTATAGGTTGGAAACTATACTTTTAGTTTTACAGTTCAAGAACTTTTTTAAGAATTCTTAAATTATATATAGTTTAAGAATTATGATAGTCTAGTCTTCAATAGTTCTTTAAATTTACTTAAGAATTATAGTTTAAGTACTAGTTTCTCAAACTATTAAGGGGAAAATATATAGTTGGGGAATAAATCGCTAAATTTTAATTTCAAATATCTTAACATATAATTTTTTCAAATTTTTCTTAAATAAACGCGGTTTTTGGTATCGAACTACCTTGACAACTGCATCAGTGTTTTTAAATGGAGATCAAGAATATATTCTTAAAATTAAACTACAGTTAACTATATACATATATCATGAAGGAATGACAGTCTGGGAATTTTTTTCATTTTATTGCGCTTTCTTTTGAACGAGCCTGTACATGTGAGCAGGCGAACATGTGAGAGATGCAAAGATTGCGTGGAGCATACAAGAGGGCGAAGGGGGTGGTGGGAGGGAGGCCGGGGGTATATATACGTGGCGGGAGCGTTGAAAAGTGCCTCGGGCGGACGGAGCAGCGGCCCTTTCCATCGACCCTCCTTAACTTCCGGTTCTTCGTCTTCCATACATCCGTGCACGCTCGCTTTTCTCCCTCTCTCGTCTCTGTAGTGCGCGCACACGCGGCTCTCGGTGCACACAGGCGACTCGATGAATACGCAGTCGGCGAAATGAGGCGAATATAAACATCGTTTTATTCGCCTATCGCGAGTCAATGCAGTCGCCCGATGATATAGGAAGTTGGAAATAAACGGCGCGTCCCGGGGAGTCTCCTCGGTTGATTAATTTTTGTGCGATATACACGTATACCATTTAAAAGATAACACTATCCCGATGAAGGCGTGGGAAAAGGAAGAAAATTCATGTTACGAGCTCTCTCGGAATCATTCAGCCGAGAATCGTGGGGCATCCGGTTCATCCGATCGTTCGGAGATCTCGCCCGGAAAAAAAAGACTTCGGAAATGAGCGGAGTTTTGGTTTTAAAATGGCTGATGAATTTTAATGATCGATCGTTCGAGATTGTTCCGTTGCGTCGGGCGTATAGCGGAACGGAAGGAGCTCGAGAGCAGTTGTTGGAGATGTTTCAAATGATATGCTGGTAGACGCGCGCGGAGGAAGGAACGAAACGTCCGGGACATATTTAGCGTTTATTATTTCGACTGGAATAAATCGAGCGAGCGTGCACAAATTAATGGCTCCGTTCTCCCGGCTGCTCGGAGACTCTCCGGAAGCGAAAAGGATATCTTTATTCCCTATCTACGTATACGAAATATTTCTCATTGTCAGTCCTCGAGCGAGTCACGGCGGGCACTCGGGTATAAGAGGGAAAAAAAATACAATCAGACAAAGATACACAAATTTCGACCTCAATTTCGTTCAAATTAATTTTCTCTCTCTCTCTCACTCTCTCTTTTTTTTCACCGGATGCTGGATATATTTTTTGAAAAAAGTTTGAGAGGGTTCAAGCCGTGTCAATGACTGCGGGATATCCGTGAGCTTTTAAAAGTCATAAAAGAGAGGACTTGAAAGGGCAAGAGAGGAAAGAGATTTAAAAGAGAGTGAGAGCGAGAGAGAAAGCTGGGAGAGAAGGGGAAAAAGCTTAGGTCGGGATCGCGGTATATTAGCTTTCGGGTCCCGATTCGGATTTCGACACTCTTCGCTGCACACGCTCCCTGTGCTCTCCCGAGGCGTTTACGAAATCATTGATTATCAGGAGTAGCATTGCCCGCGACTTTTCTCGTCCGAGCGTTTCCCGGCCAACTTTGGCATACTTTTTCCATACTTCCCCTTTTCTATTCTCTCTCCTCTCTCTCTCTCTTTCTCACTATTTTTCCTTCTTTATTCCTTACTTCTTTTTTCATTCGAAACTCGTTCTTTTTCTCTTCGTACCGTCATGACCCAGTGAATTATCGATTCGTCGAATCGCCAAGCGCACGTTCAAGCACGCCGGGGATTTTTTGGCAAGGAAAGCACCAACTTTGTCCATGTTGAAACACAGACGTGTGTATACATGGAGGTCACGTATATAGGCGCGACGTTTGTCTATTTTCGTTTTGATCTCATCTTCTCGTTGGCTCTTTCATATATTCTCGCGCGATTCTCGACGGACGACGCGAATCTCTCGCCTAGTGCACTCCGCCCCACGAAAAATCTGGCCCTTCTCCTCGATCCCTTCCCGCACGAATTGCGACGACAAAAATGAAAAAAAAATTTAACGGTGTTCTTTGGTCCCATCGGTTATTCCAAGGAAATAGACTCGGAGACAAACTTTTACTTCGTTGCAGAGTCGCGCAAGAGGCCCGGCGAGTTGATCCCGAGGGACGAGCTCCGGAATCGTCTTGTACACACTGAAAAAAAATATATATATATGTAAAAACGCGATGTAAGCGACGGTGCAAAAGTAGAATAGGAAGAAGAGAATAAGACGAAGGGGAAGAAGAAGTAGAAGAAGACGTGCTGGACCGAGATTAGTATTTTTTCGTTCATTCTTTCTTTCATTCCTTCATTTATTTGCCCTTTTTGTGCATCTACTTTCGAGAGGGTGGATAGGCGTGCACATTTCCTGCTGTGAACCCCCAAGGAGGGACACGATGAGCGAGTGGGAATGGCGGCGAGAGGGGGGGGGAAGCGGCGGACACTCTGTCTCTCTTCTCTCGAAGCTCTAGGCCTCTCCCCGCTTCGAGTATTGTTTTGTCACATCGTGCATACTACATATATAATATACACACACACATACGTATACATCCTGCTGTGTTATTTTGCTCGTTGTAGACAGGGGAGAATGGCTCGAAGGCGAGATATATATAAACTCGGGAAACTCTTCTTTCTCTCTCTCTCTCTCTCTCTCTCTCTCTCCGGCTCGCTCGCTCACTACCCGCCGCCCTTATTCTCGCATCCCTTTTCTCTTATTTGCCTTGTGTTCTCTCTTTCCATTCCCGAATACAACGAGAGAAAACATGCCTGATTCCCGGTTTCATACCTTCTGTGTCTCAGTCCCCGAGTGAACCAAGAAAAAAAGGGAGTACGGTGAAGCTACGAAAAACAACAACAACGGCGACAACAACGAAAACAACAACAACGCGACGACAATGACGAAAAAAAGGAGACAATAAAATGAGAAAAAGAAGGTTGATTGCGAAGCTTCTTTTATCTCTATCTCTCATTTTCTCATTGTCCCTCGCGTACCTCTATGATCCGTGATTAGATACAGGATCGGGGCTAAATATGAGGCTAGTTTCGGAAGAAATCCCACAAGTCTCTCTCGAGAGTATTTTTATGAAAAACTGGGGTGAACGCGCGGACTTCCTGACGACGACGACGACGAATCTCATCGATTTATTCGTCGCGTATTCTCGTTTCTTCTCGTGCGTTTATTCTTTATTTTTGATGTATATTTACGCTTTTTAGTTTTCTTTAATTCCTTCGGTGAGAGAATTTCGACGCGTTCGCGCGCTCAGACGCGAGTTTTATTTTTTTTTCTCCCGCGGGAGTCGATGGAGGATCACTCGTTATTCCGGTAAGCCCGCGAGGGGACGCGAAAGTCACGCTCGCCGTGTCGTGAAAGGGCTCCGCGTGTTTGTATTACCCGCAACGAGAGCCCGCCTTGTGGGTTCTCATTGCACCCTCCTGGGGATAACCAAGCATTCTTCCTAACTACCCTACAGCTCGTGTTCGCTCTTAATACCACGCAATTTCTTCCGCTCTCTCCTCCATTTCCGCTTTTCGAACAAACAAAAATAACGGTCCTCACTTCCGTATCTCAGACCTCCTTCTATATAGTTACTCTCATTATTGTTTGTCCACTCCATCAAAGTTGGCGCTCTCTGCCGCGCCTGCTTCTCCCCCTCCCGCAGTTCGTCCATTTTTTCATTCAATTTCACCTCTTCGCCAGCCTGCTCGCTCACCATTTTTTTCCTTTCCTTTCGCTTCCTTTTCTCTCTTTTTTTTTCTGGCAGATTTAACGTTCTCACGAGAATAACTGTTTGGCAAATGTTGTGGCGATCCGACGCAATTTGTCCCCCATTTTCCGGGTATACGTGACGAAGAACCAGCCGACGATGGGGCGAAAGTCGAGAGAATAACGGGACCGTGAGAGGAGAAAAGAGCGGGTGGTTATATTTCGTTCGGGCTATAATGAAAAGTCGATGCTTCGAGGGCGCGTTTGAGGGTGACAGGGTTGTTATCGCGAGGAGCTTCAATCACGAGTCAACGCGAAAGAACGATAACGAGCTTTGCACGAGAATGCCAGATGAAAGAGACTTCGCGTTTACGTACGCCTCGCGCGTGTTTTCCTTTTCCTCTGTTTCCTCATTCTTTCTCTCTCTCTCTCTTTCTCTCTTTCTCTCCTCTCCAGAGACCAGTAACTCCAGACGCGAATCCCTGTCCTGATCTTTGATAGAAAATAGTCATTCGATTTATTATTTCCTCGGGACGCGAATGGAAGACCCTCAAATTTCGGTTTTGCAAAATTTATTCAATATGCCTCAAGGTCACTCTATTATCATGGGCTTCTTTTTTTAGGGGGTAGAAAAGTTTTTCGTGCTACATTCCTAAGAAATATATCTCATCATGAATGGTCGTCTCACGAGACGAATAAACTTAAATCATGAACTAATCATGAATATCCGGTGTACGGGTGTAATAAAATTAAGATTTACGAACTGTTTATCGAATTCTCATGGATCTCAAGGATGTTTGAGATAAACAATCACAGGAAAAAGTATATTCTTGATGTTAAATTTGTAAAAATCAGACTACGACTTCTGTTAAAAAGTTTCCAATTTTTGGACTATTATTATTTCACAACTTGAGCATATTTCAACTATAATTTAAACATATTGTTATTTTTATATATTTTTATACATTAAATATTTTTCATTGTTCAAATAATTGAATGAAAAAAGTTTTAGTAAATAAAAACTGAACACTACTATGAATCTTATATTCTTATATTAAAAAAGTCATGAGGCCTCTAATCGATTCATCAGAATAGAGCGCATTAGCTTTTGGCTAATCTCAATTTATTAAAAAAAAATTCAACGTGCGCTGCTTTAGAAATAATGATCGTGATGCAAAAATTTTCAGGTATTACCCATTATGAAGTCGATTTCATCGAGGTCACGAAAAGGTATCGCCACTTGAAATTTTGAGATTTTCCTGTTTTCGATTCTAAAAAAATCAGGCTGGAGGTCCTCGAACACGCTAAATTTTCTCCTCTCATGTGAGAAAAATGTGCACCACAACGTTTCTATTATTTATATCGAATATATCTGGATGAATATATATCTGAATAGTTCGGGGATTGTAAACATTTAAAAAAAGAGAGAAAGTTCGTCGAGCGTAACGAGAAAAAAAAATTTTCAAATTATCGTTAATCCCTCGGTCGTTAATTGTTTCCATGGTGATTGGTCGAGGTTGAGGGAAAAACCGAACACGGTTTTAATTGTTCGGTTTAATTACATAATTTGAAATCAGTAGACAGGCATAAAGTGTTCGGGTAAGACGTGTCGGGTCTCGCCAGGTAGTTCGTTGCCGAAAAACATTTTGTAGAAATTCAACAATAAGTTCAATCGAGTGTCAGTTTCAGTGTAATTTCCAATCGTATGAAAAGTGAATAGTTAAGTGTTTCAAATTTATAATATCGTTGCAAAATAATTTTTTAAAAATGTCGGTGCGAACGTATCCTATATTTAAAAAATAGACGAAACCTCTAATCAATTAATCGGAATATCGAGTGCATTATGCGAAGTTGTATGAAGTATGTGCCTAGAAGAACAGCAGAATATCAATTCAAATATATATAAAAAAGCGGCCGTCTTGTCGCTCGTGTGTAAAAAGTTTTAAATGTCAGCAACGTTGGAGTTGGATAACTCTTAAACCATTCAGTAAAATAATTTCAAATTTGGTGTAAACTTCAAAAAGTTCAACTTTTTGTTCACGAATCTTACCAGGAGAATATCCAATATTTATCAATGGATTATGGTTAAAGATCCCTTGGGTATACACCAGGAAACTTTTTTCTACTCGAGCAAAGGTCACAGTATCATGGTGTTTTTTTCATAGTCGTAAAAGGGTTCGGTTTTATAAAATATTCATTATTTTTTATTTTTGCAATCATGTTTGACCGCGAGGGTGTTTGTCTTTTGGGTTGATCCTCGTCCGTGGGAGAGTCTATCGTGCTGTGACTCCGTTGAATAGGATTACCCGCTCCCGGAGTCGGGACGCTTGGGGAGAAGATAGCGTGCACGGTTGCCACATGGGAGGTCTTGACTCTCGCTCGCTCAGTCGTCAGAACATTCTCTCGCGTTATTTCGCTCCCGCATATTTACGAGATATATACATTCCCGGCTTGATCAACAGGCTCGTGACCTTCTTTTTCCTTCCGTTATTTCTCTTATTTATATACTAAAACACGCTCGAAGAAATTTCATTACTTCCTTATTATACTCCCATCAGCTTTTCTAACTCTCCGCTCTTCTTCCTTCACATTATTATACAGAGGACACCGTTTGTTCTTGAATAATGCTCGAGTGGAAACGCCGAGAAATGTCGAAAGTATTATTTTTCGAGAATAATATAAAGGATTATGAGAAGAGGCTCGGGCAAATTTACTCGTCGGTGGAGCGAAAATTGGAGGGGCTTCTCGCTCCCTTCCGAAGAGCTGCCTGCTCTCAGTAGTAATATCCCTGTGCGGTCAGCCAGCATTATTAGCAGTCCGCAGGAAACGGACATACGTCCACGTTCGCCCGGCCACCCCTTGCCCATAAATCCCAATCGGTCATCTTCCCCACCGCCGCTGACCAACTTCCCCGCCTCATTAACTAACGCTCTCCATTATTAACCAAATCGTTTGTGGCTTCGCTAGCCAGAGTTAGCTCACCGCGTACTATTCTCATCGATCCATCCTCTAATTATTGCTACCTTTTTCAATCAGCATCTAACTTTTTTGTTACTCTTCTTATTCAGGAGTGAATCCCATTTTCGAACATTCAACGATTAGTTCTCGAAGTTGCTTTTTAGGCAATTTTTAGGAAATTCCGAAAATTTTTTACTTTTCGGTCCTACAAGGTCCTAAACGTCCCAGTAGTTGGACAATTTTTGCTATACTGTTTTTAATATTTCAATTATTTTTTTATCAATAATATCGTATGGATTATTTTTCCTATATACGAAGAGGTGTATTTCTCATAACGTTAATTTATTGGAACAAATTAGCCCAATCCTAGAGACAAAGTCGACTTTCTGTCCAACTGTTGGGACATATCCTATACGTATTCAAACGTTCAAATGTTTTTTTTGCTAGAAATATTGTTCAAAATTAAAATATAAAATGAATTTTGGATCGCTGAAATATTAAACAATAACTTATATGTGAATTTGAAGCAGATTTTTTTGTTTGTATATTTTTTAAATTAAGATAAGGTTAGAAAATCCTTAGGTGTCCAACTATATTGGGACATTTGCTTTACACCGTAAAACGTGTCCCTCTGAAGTACTCTATTCTTTAAATAACTTTAAATTCCTCTCTAATTACATTTTCACCATCTAACCATTCAATTTTCAAAATCCACTCATCAAAAATGTCTATATTTCATTGGAATGAAAATAGAGTTCAGAACTTTGGGATTGGAATTTCAAAAAAGTGTCTTAAAGTTATTATTTCTGTTTTTCTTTGCTACATCAATTTCTCACTGCTGCAGCACAAAACTTGAGAAATTCCATTAAAGATTATTTCTATAAATTTATATACTCTGTATCTTTCTATGCTCGTATAGAAAACAATATAGAAGTATAGCTAAAAGAAAAATAATGAAGAAAGAATTCGCGAAATAATGAAAGTAATAAGGAAGAATAAACAAAATGAGATTTTCTGAAGAAGAAGCAATTGAAAGGGATATCCGCTCGGGTGTAACACGGTTGTGAGAGGAGTAATTTGATTTTGAGTAGAAAAGTGAGAGTCTGAATGGAAGATATCTCGTTAATAGGTTAGTTAGATAAAGTGAGCAGCCCCGGAGCAGCAGACTCCGATCAATGTTTCATTGGGAAAGGGAGGTTTGAAAACCTTGGAGACCACAGAGTGGAAAAAGTCTACGGTTTTAACATTCAGAATGTTTGCCTGGCTGTTGAAGCAACGCAGAGCCCACAATAATTAATAACCTGCTGGAGCGACGGGAGTTGTGCCTCGCGAGAGCATCGAGTCTGCGGTGAGCGGAAAAAAGCCCGCTGCGTGTAATCACAAACACACGCCATGTTTTTTTTTTTATATCTGCGAGCCTTACCCGAGAGCGAGAAGAAGAGCGAAATCGAGCCGCATTGTCGTACAAATTTAAGGAAGTACTTGCGCTAAGTTTTTTTTCCCCGTGTGAATTAAAGGCAAAGTCTCGGGTTTTTATTTATGAAGGATATCTTCTTGAAAAACCATATAAATAACGTTCTTTACCATTGTATTAAAATGTTGGAAAAATTTGAGATTATTTTACCGTGTGGTTATCGAGATATTCAATGTTAAAAATAGCAACTTTAACGTGAGCTCTTACGGCAAGTTCTGAAAAATTGTGTTTTTCGATACTCAATATCTCGATTTTGACATGGTGAAACTTCTTCAAATTTTACACACGCTTGCATACGATGGTAAGGAACGTTTATGCGAATTTTGAAGAAATTATCTTTAAAATCTCTAAACGCAAGTACCTCCTTAACACGAGAGCTCTCCTTCATCGTTTCCAATTCGTTTTACTTTATTTAATCATTTTTCTCCACTGAGCTGCTGCGTACCGTGTATACATATTCGTCATTTCTCCTCATTTTTTCAAACCTCTCGGTTATCCCGCGGTGAGCGTTGCGAAATTCCGTTTGTTGAAACATTCACAGACGGAATTTCGAGATTACGTTTTCTCCCCCTCTTTTTTTCGTTCTCCACATATTTTATCCCGTCAAATGCCAACGACCGAGATTCGCGCGAAAATTTTGCTTCTTTTCTCTGCGATACGGAGAGCACAGAGATTCTCGTTTTTTTTTGGAGAATAAATGAGGCGAAAAGAGATGAAGATACGGAAAGAAGTGGCGTCACCGTGCAACGTCGATTCGATTGGGCATGACTGAAATAATAATTGGTTAGGGCTGGTAAGTGGCGGCTTACACGAGAAGCAGCTGCTAAAGGACCTCCTGGACAATTACAACGTGCTGGAGCGACCTGTGGGCAATGAGTCCGAGCCCCTCGTGTTGAGCTTCGGCCTCACTCTAATGCAAATTATCGATGTTGTAAGTCAAACAAAAAAAAAATCTCTCTCTCACTCTTAAAGAAATGTCTATACTTTCTACACGATATATATTTCGTTTTTTTTTCTCATACGAATCTTTTTTTTTGCCACGACACAAATTTTTACGCCACTTTTCATCAGTAGACGCACACGACACACTCATTATGAGGCTACGAATCACAACTCAACGACGGACTTTGAACTGACCTACGGGACGGGGGGGGGCGTATTTCTAAAATCCCATTCAATTATTTCTCACTCTTCGTTCATTTTTTCCTTCGTTAGCCCGGAGAATATGGATTTTTCGGGAAGGAAGGAGAAAAAAGTGCGGTCCGACGTTGATGGACGGAGATAAATCATCTTGGACGATTAAAACGCGATTATACTGAAATGGTCGATCGATCGCTTTTTAAGCCGTTCGAGCGCTATTTTTTCGGCTTACGAGAAAAAGAGAATATATATGTGGGAATGACTCTCGAATTTCCGCCAATCAAACTTCGAAATGAAAAAAGAATTCGTATTATTTTTGACAGCCGGATAGCGCGCGTGCCGTTGACGTTTTTAACTTCTCCGTGGACAAATTTATGATAAAAAATTAGAAAAAAAATCGATACCGGGCGAATTTTGCGAGTATCGAAATAGCTGAACAAAAGAAAAAAAGGCTCCTCGAATTCTTTTTTTTTTCCTCCCTCGGTACAATTAGCCGATAATGCGCGAAGTGAGTCTCCGAAGGGACTCGGCGTGTCCACGCTTCGTTTTTTTCGTTATCGGAAAAGCAGCCGGCTCTGACGGGAGCAGCAAGGGAAATAAATTTATTTGAGCCGAAAAAGTCTTGCGGCGGAGCGCAGAGGATGGATGTTGAGCCCATAAAAGAGGAGAGCGAAGATTAGAGACGGGGGGCCGCGCAAGCCGGAGCAGAGTGTATCGTCGGATGAGCGGGTCGCGGCCGCGCACACGCAAACACGGGGATAAAAGCAGGGAGAGAAAACATCGGGCGTCTCTCTCCGGTATTATATATATATATATATATATACGGCGACTAACGATATGCCGACCCTCGTATATCTCGAAAAGGACTACCCCGTATATCCGGAAATGGTCTTTTTCTCTTCGCGATGAGAAAGAACGATACGAGCGAAAAAAAAACACCCACATGCACGGGCGTCTTACCCAACTCTCTCTCTCTCTCTTTCTCTTTCTTTCTCTCTTTTTCTCTTCCTGAATAATTCAATGAGAGGTGTGTCACATTGTGACGCAATCTCTTGTGATAATTCGAAAAACCGGATAATTACGAGAGGATTTTCCCTCTCGCTCTCGCCCATTCTTCACTTTTTGTGTTGCCTTTTCCAAATAATGATTCCTCCCCGTTCCCTCGATCGCTGATGCGAGTGCGGATAAACTCGAGGCGAGAGGTTAATTAATCAGCATAGCCAATTTGACGATCGATACCTGCTCCTCCGAGCCGTGATGAACAATCCATTTTTCATTCCGATTAAATAAACCTCGGCTGTTCGATGATGGAAAGAGAGAGAGAGAGAGAAGAGGATAGAGGGAGAAACGCGCGGAAAAAAACTCTCTTTTTGTTCGCTGGAAAAAAGCTTTTCTCCCTCGATCCCTCAAATCGCAGATTAGGCTTCGTTGACGTGGATTTTCCGGTCGCGGTCACTCTCTCTTGCCTCTCGAACGACTGAATTACTTTCGAGTGGCTTCGGAGGAAGATAATGCGCCCATAAAGTATATACACGAAAGAAAAAAAAAGCACAGGGCGGGAGAACGCGGGAGGAGAGAGATGCGACGACGTCGTCAGGCCGCTCCGCGAGCTGTCTCGACGGTGCAACCCTGAGAAATCGATGTGGGATAAAGGGTGAGGGATGAGAGAGTGAGAGAGAGAGAGAGAAGGCCGCGCCGCGTCAAAAAGGGTGTCAATTATCCGTCCGCCCACTCGTGTGCCGAGACTCTTGCCGGCAAAGTATCCGAGAGTCTGATGATGGGTTAAGAACCTTTTTTCCCTACCTATAATATATATATATATATGTATCTCTCTCTCTCCTCTGTCTGGCGATTCCGCTATCGCTTCGTTCGATCGAAACTTCCCGAGTCAAAGAACAAAAAAAAAACGACATCGCGATTTCGACGTGTCGCGCGCTAAACGAATTCAAGTTTTGACGAAACGAGCCCGTACCTGGACTGGACGCACCTTTTTCAGACACATTTTACGCCTCACACATACATACACAAACTCGAGAGGGACTCAAATCTCACAACATATATTTTGTACGTTTTGACAATCGTCAATTTTCATTCGAGTCGAAAATTCGAGCTTCTTCATTACATCTTTTTTCTTTCTCGTGAAAACAAACATTTGTTCTCGAGATCGTTTACACACACGCGTATTCGTATGATAAATGTACGGAGGCGATTATATGATGGGTTCGACGAGAATTTTAAAAAAATGAAAGAAAAAAAGAAAAGAGAAAAGAAAAAAAGAATCACACTGAATTAGGTATATAATGCATTACATACATTTTTGATTATCATTAAGATTAATTATTGATGAAATATACATATATATATATTGTTATATATATTTATATGCCTGTAGTGGGACACTTTTGTCAGTATATTATTATTGATTATTATTGATTAATTATCTTTTTTCATTGTACGTCTATTATACTATTATATATCCTTCTATGCTAAACCACCAACCTTAAAAATGATCAAATAAATGATTCTCTATAAATTTTTATTATCCCCTGCATGTTAGATACTATGAGCGAGGGCTGTGTGTTTAGTTATTCGTCGTGCTGATTTTTGGGTATAAGACTATTATTATACCATTATCTATATACCACTGCTACCAAGTACTATTACTATTATATACTGTATCATCAATGTTATTATTAATATTACTATATATATATATATCGTATATAATTAATCAAGTATTTATAGATTGTTTTCTTATATAGTGGTAGTTGAGTATTTTAGAATAGTTTACGTTTAAGTAACGGAATAATTTACTTGTTCCTTTCAAATATTGTTTTCATACACTTATGTATTCACGTATAAATTTGCATGAGAAAAATCGTTTCAACGTTTGAGTATCACGATGGAATATTCATGCTTACGAAGTGCGTTGCTCCAATTGCAGCTGAAGAAAAATAAAAGAGAGCCCGAGAATTTGGCCTATATATTTCGGTCGAGCGAGAAGCATCTCGGGAAATTATGTGTGCTCGCTTTTCTCGTTGCGCGTTTATTGTGAAATGGCGCGGAGTCGACCGGGGCGATTATTCGGGATAATTCTATCAAGGGAATTAACCGCGACCGCGTGAATTGGGTCTGGAAGTGCGTCCCGAGCAATAGCGACGAGGCTACGCGCGCGGTTGGCAATAAAACGGCGGGGAGAGATGTATAAACACAAATTACGCGCCGGGGATATGAGGTGTGGGGAAACAACTCGGGGATATATTATTCGTCTTGTCCAATCGCTTGATAGAGCGCGAGCTCGGATAATCCACGCGTGCGTCGCTTCCGTACGCGCCGTACATTATATTCTCGGTAATAGAGAGCAATAAAACTCCCGGGGGCGAAGACGCTCGGCGCTCCCTCGCTTTCTCTCAATTTGCGCCCCGGCTTTCTTCGTCCGAAAACACGTGTTGCATTCGCAATACGCGCCCCCGCCCTCCTCGTTTCTCTCGCGCATCCGGCGCGCAATGCGTGCTGTATACTCCGTCGAGATCTCGTGGATTCAGATTCCGGGGGATATATATAGAGGACGCGGGACCGCCCCGAAAAACCGATCGTTATATTGCTCGGAAGCCGGGATTAGCCTGACGGCGGAAATCATATCGGAGGAGATCCGAATTTCGCCGCTCGGTGCGCGCGGGGATGACGCTTGCGAGCGGCGCGCACGCGAAATTACGTACTCGATTAATGATGAGCCGGCGAGCGCATACACCGGCGAGGCTCCTTTTAGCGCGCAGATTACGGGATCGATCTTGGCGCACAATGAGCTTCAGGCAATACCTCCTCCGCCCCCCTCGCCAGGCGTATGTATGAACATATTATGTAATTTACGGGGACGCGAAAGAGCGTCTCGGCCGTGGCCTGGCGACGCCCGATACGCCTTTTTACCCTCCGAATTGTCCGCACGCGTGCCAGATTATTCCGGGCTACCGGCATGCTCTCCAGCAGCTTATATACCCGGCCAGCTTACACCATTTTCGTGTGTCAAGCGACAGGGTTATCCTATTCGACTCGCTTCACATCGATGCACACACCCGGCCTCTCGCTCCACCCTGCATCCCCCCCTTCTCTCTCTCTCTCGTCGCATTCTCTCCTTATTCGCGTTATCACCCCATAAACTTGGCATTGTTCGATTAAATAAGGAAAAGACAGTGGTCGCCCTTTGTTCTTGTGAATATACGAGTTCACATCATCTACGTGCAACGAAGAAATTTTGAGCTCTCGTTGAAATCGACAGGATTTTTGATTAAAAAATTTTATAGGGAAATTTACCATTGTATGTTTTGTCGTAATGTGATAAGTGGTTTGGAAAATTTTAAGGATTTTTCGTACTATTTAACAATTCTGATCATTTTTATACTTATATAGATAAAAAAATCATGGTGGGTTTTTTACTACATACAGACAAGTAAAGGTTTTTACTGATTCTATTAAAACACTAAATACATATATTTGTTAATTATGCTATTTTGATATTTCAACCAAAATAGTATTTGATTCTATTATTCTATTATTTATTTTATTGATTCTATTACTAATTCTATTATACTCAATCCTAACGTATATATTTAGATCTATAACAAGCAGTATAGTTGTCACTTTATAATTCAAACTTATTATACTCGACCATTATATTAATAATTCTGACATTTTCATAATAAAAATTTCTTTAGAAAAAAATCCTCAGAATTTTGAAACTGTTGAAATTAGTAATTGCTACAATATAAAATAAGATTGCAAATGGACGTTGTATTACATATTGTGTTACAATGTCAACGACAAAACTAATGCTTGTTCGTGAAAATTCTCTCCGTGGAGAGAAGAAGAATTCATCGTAATCCCTGATGTAACTCGGGGAGGAAAATTCGATGAAGAGGAAAAGTTGGCAGAGTGTTGCAGGCCCGAATAATAAGATACACGGATCTGAAGTGTTAGGAAAAGGGTGTCGGAAGCTTTTTTCCCCTCTTCCTCTTTTTCTTCTCACATACAATATCCCTCTCGGACAAAAGCGGGGCAATCTCGGAATGATCGCTTGTCCCCGCGAAGGCAGGGGCACGCGAGCTTCCGGCGATCGCTCACGTGGGCGCGGATTCGCTCGAGGAATTTCCGAAGGCCTCGACAAGCCGAATTCCTGGCGACTCTCATCTCCGCCTCTTATTTAACCCTCGAGTGTGGCATTCCGTCGCGGATTCACACTCGAGATATCTCGAAATACGACAGTCAGAATTGGCCAGAAATTGACGAGTGATCTCGTCTCTGATCGAGAGCTGGCGATCTCGAATCGCGCCTCGCGTCGACGGGGACGGGGACAGCTTATCGAGAGGAGGAGCGAGTGCCCCGAGCGGCGGGCACGTGCGACGAGAGAACACGAAAAATAAGCAGAGAGGCGAGGCGCGCTCTCGGGATCCGATAGAGAAACATAGGAGGTCGCCTCCTCTGGGATTCTCTCTCGATTTATAAGCGAAAGGTGTGTGTGTGTGAGCTTTCTCTCTCTCTCTCTCTCGCTCTCTCATCGATTACTCTCGGCCTCCTTCTCTTTCCATTATCATACTCTTTGCCACTCGCCGGGATGCGGGACGCCAGATCCGATTGCCCATTACCGGTGAGACTAAACGAGACCCTCTCTCCGCCTCCCCCCTGACATCCTGTAATTTACAATGAAACGAAGAGAAATGCTTTCTCACACAAAACCCAGAGAGGGTATATATATACGTATAATATACGCCGGTGCACACCGTTTTCCGCGTGGAAAGAGATCTTGGCGCGGAGTTAACGCCGTCAACGTGTTTCTATTGAATCCCCGTTGGATCTCCGATTTCGTCTCTCGCTCCTCTTTTCCCCGTTCCTCTCTCTCTCTCATCGCTATAAATAAACTCAACGATCCGATGGAGCCATTAACCGGACGATATACAACCAAACTGCACAACTTCCATTCATTCTTCTTTCCAATTTTCCTCCGGCTTCCAATTTCCGGCGGTCTCTCTCTCTCTCTCTCTCGTCTTTTTATTCTCCTCTTTTTTGACTCTCCGCATATGCATTCCTCCCCGGTTTTTCCGGTCAATGCGCGCGATCCTATTTTTATCGCTCTCAAGTATATGTATTTTTTCTTTTTTTTTCGAATTTCGTTCTTAAAACTGTCAACGGTAAATCCCGTGGAGAAATTTTATTAGGGCCCTAATAAGGGCCCGACTACCCTTATCGAGGCCCTACTTTGTAAACCCGATAAGGCCCTTTGGCAAAAGGTCA
>JAPYYW010000051.1:0-107075 GCA_030522545.1 Cremastinae sp. A BG-2022a | reverse complement strand
AAATTGTATGAAGTATACGCTTACAATAATTGTAAAACATTAATTCAAACATGTTGAAACGGAAAAAGCGGCCGCGCAGCGGCCGCGTTGCTGCTCGTACATATTAAAAATCAGTAAATTTTGTGAAAATTTTTCCAGAGTACAAAAAAAAACAGTAATTTTCCGTATTAAATTTTCTTCGTGTAGGTAATGAGTAAACAATTGGATAAATGAAGTATGAGATATACACAGAGGGAATAAATGTTTTATGACGAATGGAAAGCATGAGAGAGGAAAAAATGTATAAAGTGTGGAATGGAGCGCGGAAACTCTTGAGGCTACCACGAGCCACCGCCGAGTATTGATTTTTTTTCGCTTCTTCCACCAGCGAACTTGCCCGTGCGTGCTTCCCACTCCCGTTTATCTCGCTCAAATTTCTTCGGACCTTTTTCTCGCCTCGCACACGTGATCCTGATATTTATTTCTATCTTATTATCCCTCGAAATTTATTCGTCTCCCGATCAACCCGGACGATCGGGCTATTTATTATTTTATTCGTGCCTCTTTGTTTCCTTCTCGGCTTCCGCAACTCCGAGCCAGTCGCATCGAAATTCCATCGATCGCTCCCCAAACGAATGAATCTCGCTTCCTCGATCGTCCTGCTCATTATTTTCAAACGATTCGCTATTTCAATATCATCTATTGAAAAATTATTTTCATTTCTTAGAAAAGTATCGAGCTGCGCCCATACCTGTTCAGCAATAAAATTTTGTCAACGTTTCTGGCAGTCCACTCTATTAAGTGGCAATAAACGTGGATGAGAATTAACGCGAAAAATTTAGTATCAGGTACCTGAGCTGAAGCTTGGCATACCAAAACATCATTTTATGACTCATTATCTAAATTTCATTGAACAAATCGGTCCTCAAGTACATCTTTGGTCAATCAGGTTCGAGGCGAAGCATAATTATTTCAAGGAAGTGATACTTAAATATAAAAATTCTTTGAAATATTGCCAGAACACTTGCTACACTCAACATCAATGTTACATGTGATATAAAAAAAATTAGTACACAAAAAATTGTTTAAAAGAACAAGTCCAGATAGTAAATCTCTGCATTTAGAGAGAGAAAAGTAAAAAATAATTTATGAACTTGTTAACATAAAATTTTTTACGAACAAAGTTGCAAATAACGTGTATGAACCTTACAAACAAATCGAAATTTACATTATTCCAAAATATTCTTTATATTATGGAGTTGCTTACTCTGTATCTTTTTTTTATTCGTACAGAATAGTGTTAGTAAGAGTAGTATTACTTCATTAATTTTACGCACTAAATGGTGTTTATATTGCGGTGTTAATTATTTACATTGATCAAACACAGTATATAAAACCACATCTATTAACACCATGCCATTCTACACCAAACGGTGAGAACTATTGGCATATCTGACATGGAGGCGTAGCTAGGATGCACTTGAGTAGTGTTGAAGAATGCGTATGCGTAAAATGTAATGTACATTGTCTCAAAATTGCACCCCATTTTAAGTTCAAATTTTTTCACCATATATCATATCAACTTTTGTTAGTTCCCAATATAGACCAAGAATAGTCTTAAATTAACATAATTTTAATACGAGATTTCTTAAATATTGTAAAATCCATGTTCAAAACAGTATACGAATTTTCCATACAATGCTAAATCTTTGCAGCAACTTTGGAGTTTAATTATTCTTGAAGTATTGAGCAAAATGTTTTAAAAATTGTCACAAAGTTTTTATTTTCACATGCTTAGAGATAATAAAATATCAGAAATGTTTTAAAAATCGAACTACACTTTAGGGTAAATTTTTATGTTTCCGTGCCTGCGCTTTAGACGTTCGTCGCGTCGTCAAGAATCACGAAATATTGTTTTTTACGGTCCCGCACTTTGCTTCGTCGTCGATGGAGCTCCCTGCATACAATTAAACATATACAAATGTATATATACGTAAAAACGTGGATGCACAAATATATAAACATAAAAATAGGGGAAGGAGAGGGAAAGAAAAATCTGTCGTGGTGACACAGATCGGAGAGGGCTCCCCGGTGCACGCAATGCGGCACGCGAGCTCTACTGCCTCGTTTTTCCCGCAAGCATCGGCCACGAAGACTGCCGGATTGACACGCGAAATGAATAATAAAAAAAATAACGAAGAAATGAAAGCTCCGCGTTCCTCGCTGCTGGGACGAAAACAACAATGGACATTTCGCTCCCTCGTTGAATAATAAATGAACGAGTTTAAAGGAACCGTCGAATTGGGCTCTAAACCGCGTTAGTCGCTTCTCCCAGTTTATGGCGCGTCATTATTTATCGTTTCTTTAATCAGAGCTACATGCTTATTTGTTTCAATCTTGAAATGGCATTTCATATCGTCCCAAAATCGTTCTTCCATTTCCGACTCGAATACACATGTAATCATTGAAAATAATGTTTTTTTTTACATAAATGTAGCTGTTTCGTAATATCCGTTTATTTGATATTTATTCGGTGAAAATTTACACGAATTTTTTATAATTTGTGTAATAAAAAAACAAGTTTACATTTTCAATTCGCTTTGTCGTACTTTCTATTCTATTTGATTGAGAAAAAAAAACATCATTTTGCACGACCCATACGAGAAACTGAGAAAATATTAAATTCTTCACTGACTTTAAATTTCTCGTTTTTATTCTCAATATTACATTCGGTTTCTTTCATTTTCCACTTTTCCGTTTCCCATATTTCATACCGCGACTATCAAATGCAAAGAAAACGTTCGAGAGCACTTCCTCTTTTGAATGAATTTTTAAAAGCGATGAAAATAAAAATGCGAGACGAGAGCGACATTTCGATGCGGTAAAAGATATATATTTTTTTTCAAATCTTCAATACGAATATAAGTTGACAGAAATGAATCTCAAGGATTTCGCGGCAGTTTGTCTCGGACTGAAAGCGTCGAAACCGCGTGATATATTATTCTGTGGGTACACGAATAAAGAGAGAGAGAGAGAGAGAGATGAGAGTGCGAGCGGGGGAGTAGGAAAATGAGTCTCGTCTGATGCAGCACTGGCACGCTCTACTGGGGGAACATATTAAATATGCACTACTGGGCCACCCGACTCGTACGCTCATCGTTCATTCCACCAGCCTCTAGCTCCGTCTGAAAGCTCGAATCGCAATCACGACTTCGTACGTCGCTTTCCCATTTCCTCGACACATTTATCCGCCAAACAGCCATGATTAACAGCCAACTCGAATCTATTAAAACTAGAAATAACAAACACACTGTAAGTAAACTCGAGTGTGTAGTTTTTACACATATATACGTTGATTATTTTCTTGCAGTCACTTTTGATACAGTTAAGGTAGTTCTCTTGGTGCAGTCAAATAAAAAATATTCATCTCGGTTTTTCTGACGTCCAAAGTAATTTGCGAGAATAAGTTAAATAAGAAAAGTTGTTGCGAATTGACTAAAGAACAACGTACTCTAAATGCAAGGTCATCCAAGGTCGGGTGTACTTGGTACGTGATTAAAAAAATTTTGAAACAATTTTATGTCAGATTTTTTTTAAAAACTGAACAAAGTTTCTTTTTATGTTATATAAAAATCTGTGCAATATTTCAAGAAGTTTCGCCGTCTAGAAGTCAAAATATTGAAGGTTGAACATCGTAACATTAAACATGTGCTCTTATGCGGGAGAGCACGAAAATATCATGATTTTTAACAATAAATATCTTGACTTCTACGCGGTAAAACCTTTTAAAATTTGGATCAAAGATTTGTGCAAATTTTTAGGAAAATTTGTCCCAATTCATTTTTCACGAATTACCTTAAAAGTGTATTATTTGTTCGGGCGTGTCTTTTTACACTGACTTTTCGATCAGTTTTTTGAATTTTTCAATATGAATTGTTGGATTGCACCACGAATAATTATCATTTTCGTTATCTACAGGAAATTTTCGATCGAATAGGGTCTTGAAATCGAATTTAAAAAATTTCAAAAAATTTGATCAGTCACACTGGATCTCGGAGACCCATGAAAATTTCAATTAACGATATATTTTCTTTCTCTTGACCAAATCAACTTTATTAGGGGTGATTTCTAAAGTTTTTTGCAAAACGAAGCGATTGGCGAAGGAATTATGTTAATTCATCAATCATTTAAAAAGTTATCACACTTTGAATATTTTCGAAAAAATTGAATACCCTTCAATGGCCGCTTTTTCCTTATTGACAATTTTGAATCGATATTTTGCTGTGTTCTTCTAGGCGCATACTTCATAAAACTTCGCATTAATACGCACTATTCCGATTAATTGATTAGAGGCCTCATGTCTTTTTTAATATAGGATGATGTTTAAAAAATTCATTAATTTTTTGTATAAAGATAATTTGGTAACAAAGGTTTCGTGACAAGAAAGTATAGCATGTATTCAGAGTTTAAATTGTAAGAGGTCGAAAGAGAAGAATGATCGATTCTCGCTCTCTGACCTCCGCAGAGACGAGAGTCCTCGTATTTCCCCTCTCCCGCGCGTGTAATTTCTCGGCGATCAGGCACGCTGATTTACCGCGAGGGAAACTTTTGCCGCGAGCGTGTACAGTCATCAATTTCGAAACTCGCGAACAGATTTTTCTTCCGGTAACAAATTCGGCGACTTCGCTGAATAAACTTTTTTCATCCGTCAGATAAAATTTGACGTTAATTTATGCCCCGAATAAAAACGAGATTGCTCCGCTCCGTACATAATGCCGTCAATATTTACTTCGTATCGAAACTCTGTTTGCCTACCTTGATCCGCAATTGCCAAGCCCCCGAGATTTCGAGAGCTTACGATAATCCTGGATATGACAAAAAGAATCCACTTTTTGTTCTAGCTTTCCGGAACGACTCATTTTTGTTCAATTTTCGCCATATTCCACTTATCTAACTCTCTTCCTCTCTCTGCTTTTATATCTACATATTTTGCAATCTTCCAGTTAAGAATCTATTTATATTTCTATCTTTATCATTATTTACCTGCTTTGTACCTTTTATTGCTATTATCACTTTATTATTTATTGTCACACTTTGGCTTCTTTTTTACTTATATCTTTTTACTTTTATTATATTGTACGTTTGACATTTATATCGTTATTATTTTATCTTCATTTTATTATTACTATTATTATTGTATGTTTATTTTTTTATTTTTTTACTTAACACAATAAAAAAAATTCTATTCATTCTCTCTCCCTCTGCAATATTGAAGTGATTTCGTTTTATAATTTGATCCGAAGTAACCGATAAATGATTGTGGACTAAAGGTCACCTTTCATAAAAATAGTAAAAAATAACAATTCTAAAAATATAATTTAAAAAGTGATAGCTATATAGGGAATAATGGCTGAGTCAATCAAGATTCGAAACGAGAATGAGCGTGGTCTGTACGATGTTATTATTAGTCGATCAATACGCGTAATGAAAAAAAAGAAAGCGGACGTCACACAGTTACGGATATTTCCGCTCGAGAGCGACTTTCTCGTCTATATTTGCATTCGTCGCTCGTGCGATCGGTATACGATTCTGAAGCTTAGAATCGATCCAGGATTTGGGATGGGCCCGAACTTTCCAGAGCCACTAAAAGCTCTTTGACCCCTTTCTACTGAAAAAAATGTCAGACTAAATTCTCACTCATACACCCGATCATTTCTTTCCAGTCTAGTCTGATCGTTTGTCAACCCCAATGTTCGTTGAGTCGTTGTGTTTTTTTAGTTGATTTTATTTTAAAATTCCATTCAATTCTTTTTTGGATGAACTATATCGTAATTTTAATGCAATCATGCTCGATATGTATTGTAATATATTCATTAAGGTGTTTCGAAAGAATAACAGAAATATTGTGTCGAGTTCAATCTTTCATTTTTTTATATAAGACAATTTTAGGCCAAAATTTTGATATAAAACATACTTACACATAAAACATATACCATTTAATTACGTTTGTCTTTTCGATTTTTCAGATTAGATTTACCTTTGTCTTCTGCTACAAATTTCAGTTCTGTACAACAATTATAATGATCAATGAGAACTCAATTACTTTCACGTTGATTGCAATTAGTCATAAGAGTGATAAATGAGCTTTTGCCCTAATGTTAAAGAAAAATATAAAAATCTGTAGTAGTACGCTTCCTATAAATTTTGAAGCGTTGCAAAAAAGCTTAAGAGCTGTTTCATAATTATGAACATGACTTCGATTCTTTTTTCCGAAGCAGCTTAAACCTCTTTTTTTTTATTAAGAGTTTAAGAAAGATCTCGCGAATTCCGCTGGAATTAGAATTACGAAGAAATAGGTTATCGATGTCCATTGCTGAACGTTTCATGATACCGGCCGAAGCGGAACCGTATCTGTGCTCGGCCCATTGATAGCCGATATCCGGCCTCCGGAAATGTCTCTCGGGGGTGCAAAAGCCTGAAACACCGGAGATCCACGCGAGTTCTCTTACTTACCAAGGACTCGTTCATTCTCACTCTATACGAGGTGTCCCAAAGTTCTGTATCGAAATTGAGATTATCCGATGCTGGATAAGAATCCAAATCGAAAAGTCTCTAGGCACTTTTCGATGCAATCTATATGGGCGACGAGTTATGGAACGTCAAAGGTAGGCCATTCGGAGGCTTACGCGTCGCTCGCCAATTGGCCGAACTTTTATCGTCAATAATTCTTTGGAATTTGGTCGGTTTAAAAAACACTCAAATATTTATCGACTAAAAATTTTACGAAGAATTCGTTCATACGTCTTATTTTATTTAAAAAAAATATTTAATGCTTAAAGAAAGTACTTAATAAATATTATTCTCTGTCTAATAATCAAAAAAAAAATTTTACATCTTGCTTACCATGATTGGTACTCAAAAATAATGTCAGATTTCGACGAATTATGATTTAAATGTATTTCATTTTTAAATAATCAGTGTAATTATCACTTTATGTAGTAAAATCTACTATCGTAATTTATCTCGGTGAATCCTTTGTCACGATATTTCTCTTTATACTTTTTTTTCAGCTGCACACAAAAAAACAGAGGGAAAAAACCATTAACTTTTCTTTCATCGTTGTTGTTTCTCCTTTTTTCGCATTTCTATTTTTTAAATATTTACCTCTTTCAATTTTATACGCGACGAGATACACGATTCCGAAAGTGTTTGGCGCAGCGAGAACTCGTCAATGAAACGAGGTCACGTCCCATTTGTGTGCTCCATTTTTTATCTCTCTTTTCTCCTTCGTCTTCGCTCTCTTTCTTTTCTCTCATTTTTTTCCCCTCTCACGAAAAAAAGCTCGTGTATCGCGCGAACGGAGCAGGATTCCGGTGAATTAATCGGAGTTTTACGGGGAGCGACGCAGGAGGTTGTGATTTGATGAGGGGAAAACGAGTATTTGCATACGAGTCCACGTACGCTCCGATCTCACCCTTCCAGGCTCGAATTTACATTCGTTCCGGGTATAAGGGCTCATTCCGACGAAAATAATCATTGCAAGATTTATAACGGATCGCCCAATCCTCGTTTTCCGTAATCTTCTGCCCGATCATCGATCGGACCACGTTAATAATTGTAATTAGTTAGGGAAACAACCCTGGAAAACCTTATCTGGGAAATCTAATATCCGAAGGGATAGAGAAAAAAGAAATTCGAATGAATTTATTGACGGAAAATTTATGTAAAAGAGAGTTTTTTGAAATTTTTAAAAAATACAAGGAAAACTGGTAAATATTTACAACTACTTCTCTTATAATTGAGAGGAAGATAATTCTATATATTTACCAAAAAATTTATAAAGAGTGAATATTCTGATTAATTAATATGCAGGATAAAAAGATAATTCTATTTTGATTTTTAAAAATACTGTCACATTTAAGATCCTTTTATCGAATAGTTGAGCTCTAAAGCTGCTGAGATTTATTGCATTGATATAAAAATGGAAAATTCGTATACTATATTTGCCTTTTATATAATTTAAAAATATGAGATTTTTGTAAATTTTTTTCAATACACTCAAAGTATATATTATACATTTATAGTAAATAATAGTCATTTCAAAATATTATACTAAAATTTTTTTTTCGTTCAAGTTTTTAAACAATTAAAAATTTAATTGTTTAAAAATACACTCAATTTATCAATTTTTATCCAGCTAAGTTACCAAAAATCAGCAACTTTTTGGCAAAGGGCATTATCTGAATTTTACGAATTAAACGTCAAAAATATTTTGTAGGGTCTTCTATACATCTTATACATCCTTAACCACGTTAAACTATAGTTGCATTAGTACGATCGAATGAAAAGTTTTTTTTCCCAGATGTAGATCATACGATTTTAGCATCCCCAAGAAAAAGTTGTTTCCCAGTTTTTTGTCTCCAGGGTATAGAGTTAAACATAGAATTCAACAAAAGTGAAGAAAAAAAAAATTGATCGTTGAGTAGCCGATATTCGAAAAGAGCACAAATGTCGTCAACCAAATTCGCTGCAAGGCTCTCGAGCACCGGAAAAGCCACAACTACTCCCTCGAGAGACTTGCCAACTTTTTCAACAACTTTCTCTTCCTCCCTCTTATTCCGCCTCTTCACTCTTTGCACGGTGTCTTTGTCTCGTCGTCTCTCGAAAACTATAATGATAGGCAAAAAGAGCACAACGCGTCAAAACGCAAACGAGGAGATAAAAAACGTAACAAAAATCCAGTCAGCATTGAATTAAAACTAAACTGTAATGCTTAATTTTTAATTTTTTTTTTTAATCGAATTATTCTTATCTTTTTCAGTTGGCGAAACAACAGGTGACATCGACAAGAAGAGAGCAGACTATGATATTTCAAATAGCAGATTGAGTACATTCGCCGCTTCATGTATACGTAAGTTTCATAATATTTAATAATTTTATTTATAATTAATAATTTGTAAAATGACGTTACACACTATATTATAAATCATATAATACTCATACGACATTGCATACACGATAAATCCATATATTATAAATTATGAACGAAAAAATTGATGATAATTTAGTTGAATTTTCAAGAAAAAATGTGTAATTGTTTATAAAAAATTAACAGATCGAGCGATGAATGTTTCTCAAGGTGTAGCGCGAGTTGGAGATAATGGAGAGAAGCGCAATGCAACGTTGAGAGAAATTTGATTGTACAAATAAATTTATTTGTTGTGCAGGTCGGACATGAAAAATCTTGGTTCACGTTGGACTGGTCCCAACATACCACTACGCACTGCCGCAGCGCGTTCGTTACTGGTCGCCGCGATAATTTCACCGAAGAGAAGACAAAACGGTAGACCTCGAAGCAACATCAAGAGTTACTACAGCAAAAACGACGAGAGGTGTTCCCCGGACAACAATAATAACAATAAAAATAACATAAATATAAATAACAGCAACAGCAAAAAAAGGAGCAGCAGCAGCAGCAAGAACAACAGGATCAGCAACAATAAAATTAACATAAATAAAGATAAGGATAAAGATAAAAGCGACAAGGAGAAGGAGGAGGAGAGGAGGAGAAACGCGAAGGGTATAGACAGAAGAGAGGACGAGGAGAGAAAGTACATTGACGAGAGGTGGGAAGGAAGGAGGAAAGTAGCTCGGAGCCGGGCAAAAATCGTAAATTCCCAGCCGGGAAGGAAAAAGACTCCTCACCGTCGTAACTCGAGCGACAAAAGTAAAATAAGCAAGAGGAAAGTGGGGGGAGGAGGAGGCATCGCCAGGAGTAACAACAAGCTGCACTTATCCGTCCGATCCTACAAAAATTGCGTTTACGTTAAAAGTACGAGAATCACGGCGCGTCGAACCGAGCGGACGCGGGCCAATCACGAATCCCTGATCGAACGAGACACGGCTGATTCCAAGCTCGGGGCTTTCCTACGCCGCGCTTTTTCCCTCTCCTCCGAAGCGTCCGCCTCGCTTCTACGATACGAAGCTACTCATACACGATCGCTATTCTACCGTTCATCACCTAAAATACCTAGACGTCATTTCGGGAAGTGTTAGCACCTACCGTAAGGTAATTCTTCTCCTTCTTCTCCTCTGTCCCTCTCATGAATTACTTTCATTTTTTGTTTGTTTCAATTTCCTCATTAAAGGAGCATTTTTTGATATTTTTTCGAAAATTAGACGATTAATTAGATTAAAGGTAGATAATCGTAGGGTGACTTTTTTGCTATAGATTTTGTTTAAGAAATTAGCGGACCCGACAGACGTCCTGTCCAAATTTCAATAAATTATGTATATACGAATCAATTTTTCGTCACTGTGTAACCGATTGTCTTGATTCACGATTTGACAATCAGTTGTCAAACACTGTACCAATAGAACTATCTCAATAATAAATAATTTTCAAGGTAAAACTGTTTTATATACTCGGTAATAAAAATAAATGAAAATAAATAAAATTTGTAGGAAGGTGCCTTCGACGTGTGCAGCCTAGACAATGTCCGAAGATTCTGACTCCATATCAGAAGAACGAAGCTTGTTCCGTCCGTTCACGCGGGAATCCCTAGCGGCGATCGAGGCTCGCATCGCCGAAGAGCTCGCCAGACAAAAAGAGCTTGAAGCTAAGAGGTCGCAAACCGAGGTAACGCTTTTCTTTTTTTTCCTCCCTCCCTTCCAGTGCCGCCCGTGTCGTCGCTTCGCCCCTTTTCGCCCTCACATCGAGCGTTCGCCATTCACGAATTCCATCAAATCGATCGATCAAACAAACAAAAGAGACAAACTCAATCCCCATATTCTCGTTTCAGGACTCTGATAATATTCACCGATACCCCATATACTCTTGAAACAAAAATATCATTTAAAAGGAAAAAACGTATACAACATACATTCTCCCATTTCTCCAAAGAAAAAAAAATATAAAATTTTTCATCAATTATTTGAAACCATTCCGAATAATTTGCCAATTTATTGAAGGAAATCGATCGTGTCGGACGTGTGAGTAGAGTGATCGATATCGGTCGTTGCAAAAGTGACGAAGTATGAAAAATACTGAGGCCGGTGTAAAGAGGGAAAACAGAGAAATAATGAAAGAAAAAAAAAAGAAGGAGAAAAAGATAAAGGGGGCAGCAGGAGAGGGGGGGAAGAGAAGAAGGAGAGAATAAAGAGAGAAAAAAAAAAATAAGGCAACGCTGACCCGGACTGTCCCACATGTACTTTTAAACATTGCAGACTTACATCGATATATACATATATATAATTTTAAAATTCTCGCGGGACATATGAAGCGAGGTCACCGCAGCGGGATGACCTATAAGGGTCTTCGTGTGTGCGCGAGCGCTCTACGGAGTGCACAACCGTGCATAATATTATTTGTGTGTGCGCGCCTCGCCGCGCTCGTGTCTCGCCGAGCCTTCGCCACAGGTTGCGCGCCAATAGCCCACTTTCATCAACTCGATTTATTGATCCGACCAACTTTTTTTCCAGGTGAACTCCCAACCTTCCGGGAAATGAATTATAATGGAAAAAAAAATTAATATTTTCTCCTATAGAGCATATTGCTGTTATCTTGAAAATTCTTCGCAATTGGCGACGTGTGCAATTTTTTTTTTCGCTTTCACGCCGCCCGTGTCGCCGGGACACGTTGAGCGTGACGCGAAAGTGTGTTACGCGGTTTCAATCGTTTTTGGACTCGCTCGCGAGTATCGCGGGAAAAGAAGAAAAATTCATCGCAAGGGAACTAAAATTGAACATTTTTTTCAGTAAAATATTAACACTTTAAAACGTATCGAACAGACTTTATTTTTCATTTCAAATACAAACGAAGACGTTCCTTTTTTTGGACATGGAAACAATTTTGACAGTTGAAGCTACTTCTACGTGACGAATTTTTTTTTAAAAAGATTCGAAATGCTCCGAGAGTGAACTTGCCGCGAAATGTCACGTCAAAAATAAAATCAATGCTCGGTGAGAGGACAAACAAAGGATCCGCAAGAAAACGCAGGGGAGAAAAAGAAAGAAAAGTTGGAACGTAGGAAGAAATTCGATATTTCGTATCGAGAATATTTCAATCGTACGAATGGATACTTTTTCCGTATCCGAGTGTTGTGTACATGTACAGAAGCGTGAATACATTCGTAAAGGAAATCGCTTGGCGAGCCTGTAAGCTGTTTTGAAGCGCTAAAGATCATCCTTTTCAACCCTTATTCAATTCTCTTTATTTCGAAAATTTGATTTTTTTTTTCGTCGAGCTCGATCGCGGCCCGAAGCAAATATTTTTTGGTCGAGTCACTTCCGCCTCGTATATTGTGCCGTTCGCAAATATTTCCACGTAGTTTGAACGTAGCTACCATCGAAAAAAAAAACCAAACATTATCTCATTCGCTGATTTTTCACTCACAATAAATTGCGAGGGACCAGAGAACGAGGGATGTAAGACGAGTTCCTGTACAAAAAGTCATCGACGAAATTCCTTCGTACGGGTGCAAGGACGAGCGAAAAATTGCAAACATGAAAAAAAAACAAGAGATTTCATCGCGTGCCATCTTTGATTCGTTGCTGTCCCGATGTTGAGTGTCTTGCTTGTCTATTATTCACGTAATCATGATATACAGATATTTTAGCGTAGCCCCAAAAAAGAGAGACAGAGCCAAAAATTGTTCACTGTGCCTATAAATATGTAAAAAAAAAAATCGTCTCGAAGCGCGCGCGTGTTTATGTGCACACGCGCGCGCGAACATTATCGAGCTCTGTGTAATGCAGTGTCATACTTATGCTGTGCCTGGTGTTCTCTATCTTGTATTACACGTGACCCTCTCTATTTTTATTCTATACCAACGTACTCTGCTATCGATCGAATCTGCGATGAAGAAAACATGTTTTTCCTCCCTCTCTCATTAGTTTTTTTTTTCCTTTTTTTCGAGAAGTTGACGTGCCGTTGAATATTTTTCCTCTGTTATTCGAGACCCTTTGAAATTTTTTCGCATTATATTTTACCCCCAAGGTCTAGTTCGATAAGCCCTTCTAGTTTCCTTCTTTTCCTTTCTTTTTTTGTTTTAGACAATATCTCACAACTGTTAACTATAACTGTGCCCTGTTTCAACTTTTCCTCCATAATGGTTTTTTTGTTGCAATTTAAAAAAAAACATATTTATCGTTCTTATTTTCATGCGACGAAGAATTTTCTTTTCCTTCTCGCTATCTCTGTATGGTCTGGTATGGTGTGTGTAACTCTTTTCCTCATTGTGCAATTTTACAGGGAGGTTATGGACGGAAGAAAAAGAAAAAAGAAGTAAGATGTTGTATCATGCTAAATAATATACCAGCTATAGATCACATTTTTCTACTTATTATTGACATTTCTCAATACAAGCATTATTTTTGTCGAATTTTCAGTTCACTAATTTTCACTCTCGTGACTGTTTTTTTTTTGCTGTCGATCACTCGACTCTTGTTACCTACTTTATTTTCTTCACAGCATCAGTAGAAATACTGTTTCTCGACACTGCAATTTCTCGACTCGAATTCCGTCGTGAAAACAATTCTTCTCTGTGAAAAATCAGACCATCGACCAAAAAAAAGTCCTCGGAAGTAAATATTTTTGGTGCAATTTTTTCGCAACGATCGATAAATCGCAGTGACGGAAAAACACACGAAAAGTCTCAAACATGAAAATTAGTTGAATTACTAAAAGCATCGGGATATTTGCCACACGAATATTTGAAAAAATATTGTATATTTGTCACGAACACTGCAAACAAATCACGAGAACACGAAAAACGCATTATTACAAAAATTTCCATTCATTTTCCTCTAGCTGGTTATAAGCAAAAAAAAGAAAGAAAGAAACAACACTTTGCTCGTGCTTCGCTTCGAAAGCTCTTCTCTGAATATTTTCGCACTTTCCGACGTAAAAAAAAAATAAAAAAAAACAATAAAAAAAAAGATCAAAATTTAGCGTCTTTCCGGAACGAACCTCGCCCTGGCGCGTCGACGAATACTTTCCTATTAGAAAAGTATACTCGCTTGGAGAAACAATAATCAAACCTTTCTTTCGTGTTATTGATAATAATTGTGTATGTAGCGATTTAATATTACGAGGAGAGTGAGCTGACGTTTTTCGAAACGGCTTGAACGGCGCTTGTAGACTTTTTTTATCGATTGCATTTGCTGTTCGAACTCTGGCATGATTGTACGTTTATTTGCCGCTAGCTATAACACTTTTCAGCACAGGTGAAGAAAAAAAAAAGATCGGCATCGATCGACTCGATGCGGAATTAGAAGCGAATGTCGCCGCGATACACACACGCTATAAATATTTCAAAAAATATGTATAATATCTATAAATGATAATAATAATGATAGAAATAAACACACGAGACACGTATCGATAGATTCACGTTTATCGCAACTGCAAAATTGTCCTACATAGAATATAGTCTGCACGCGCATACCCAGATGAGTGAAACGATTTTGCCAAATGATCGAGGAAAGAAAGAATAATGAAAAAAAAAGAGTGAAGAGAGAGCGGATTTAAATCAGCTCCCTCTGAATTAGTTTTAGTTCAATCGCTGCACCGAAAACAAATTTTTGTTGGAATGACCAAATAAAATTTGATCGATGGTGATTTAGTTATTTCCATCGAAATGAAATTGATATATAAATAAACGTCGATTTAACCTGACAAATATAAACGACAAAAACAACTAAATTTCTATCGACCGAATATATTTGTTAATTTCAATAAAAAAATTTTCTCAGTGCAGTCGTCGATTGAGAGTTTAGTTAGAATCCTAGATGACACGAAATTTTAGATCAGTTGCATCGTGCTCAACATTTATTGATTGTTGTTATTGTTAACTATAGTTGAATTTTTGATTTTTATTTATGAAATGTTCCCACTGTGGTATCGAAATTTGGCGACCAGCAACGAGCTTCGTCGGTCCGACTCGCGCGACAAATTATTTAACAATTGGGCTATCGGATTTTGTGCTATTTTTGTGTTTCGCATTATAGAAAATTTATCTTTCTTTCAGGAAAAAAAAAACCGATCAAAATTTCGACAATTCGATCACGAAAGCGTTTCTTCATAATTTTTTGACGAATCTTTCAAAATTTCGGTGAAGGAACGATAAAGGAATTTTGCGAATCGATCCATTCGACCAAAATTTCAACCAAGTATCGAGCAATCAATTGGGATGATAAATAATTGACGAATCGTTTCCTCGAAATCGTCCTCCAATCACACACGCAGTATTACATTTTTTTTGTACAGGTCACGCAAGGAGAATTCTCGTTCCAAGAGAAAATTCGAAAATCGTGCACGAGGCGTCATTTTTTTCATTTTTTTTTGTCCATCAAGAGAGAAAAAAAAAGAGAAATTTTGTGTAAATTGTTCACGGTAAAAGACTCGAAGCGAAAATACGAATAGCGGCATTTTGAGCCTGCAAATGACAAAATTATCGTTTATTCGAGCGTTTCCTCTTTATTTTGGTTTCTTATGGAACGAGGGAAGGATCAGAGAAATCGGAAATTCAACGACGAGATCTAATCTCTGGATGTGATTTTCGCAGACCCGCTATGACGACGAAGACGAGGATGAGGGTCCACAGCCCGACCCGATGTTCGAGCAAGGAGCTCCCATTCCGGTCCGACTGCACTCCTCATTTCCACCTGAGTTGGCCTCCACACCCCTCGAAGATATCGACCCTTTCTACCACAACCAAACAGTAAGTAATTCCCCTTATTTATCTTGCACTCCAAATCATTCCATTTCCTCAACAATTTTAATAAAAAAAAAATAAAATAAAATAAATAAACACGCGTTCACATCAATCGATTTACAGAATTGAAGAATTTTTGTTATCTTGCAGACGTTCGTGGTCATCAGTAAGGGGAAGGACATATACAGATTCTCTGCGACGGATGCGCTGTGGATCCTGGATCCATTCAATCCGATACGGCGTGTGGCGATCTACATTTTGGTTCATCCACTCTTTTCTGTGTTCATCATCACCACTATTTTGGTTAACTGCATACTCATGATCATGCCCACCACGCCCACCATCGAATCCACTGAGTACGTATTATTGGAATAATCGACCGAGAGTCACTTTCGTCCCAATCCAATTATTCTCCACAAGTCCGAGAACGTACAAACGAGCTTTTCTAAAACACTGAACGTAAATTTCCAACAATTATTTCAAGATCGCTCGATCGAGAAACAGCTCTAGCTTGAAACGTTTTCATTGAAGGAAACAAAGTGAAGATGGAAAATTGACAATGTTTTGAAATAATTTTCAGAGGAACTGATATTACACTCATGACGAATTTATAACCTAGATTTCAATATTCTACGTGTTTATAGATGATACAGTACATAAGTAGCACTGTGAGATCAATTGTAATCTGTTGGTAAGTTTGTAATAATTTGTTTAGACGAAATAGATGAGTTTAGACAAGGATGGAGCAGAAAAGTATACCTCGATATCATTTCCGATGACTCTTCGTAAATACAACACAGACATATTATGAAAAATTTAACGATAAAAAATTGTTAATTAAACAAAAATTAAATCTGTGTCATTTACGTGGAGCTTGTCCAAAATTATTTAGATTCTGTGTATCAATGTTGAGAAGAAAGAAAAACCTTAAAAATGTCGTTAGCTATAGATAAACGTCGTCGAGTTGTTACGAAAAGTAATCAGAGTTGGAAAAAAACACAAACGTGATCAAATGAAAACGATGAATGTTGAATCACGTTGAAATTTGCATCGTCGAAGCGCATCGAAAATTTTTTTTACCATTTTCTTCTAATTAGAGATATTATCTACAGGAGAAAAATATATTTCATAAAATATGCTGTATGAAATTGTTTGATCTTACACTGTCGCTAAAAACATTTCGTTATTCTTCGACGTCACAAGCTTCAACGCCACAATTTTCATGTATGAAATGAGAAAGCGTATTGAATCGTGAGAGCGATGTAAATCTAATTTTTGTTTGGTAATATAAAACTGAGTGGTTTATTTGTCGTTTCAGAGTGATATTTACGGGCATCTACACATTTGAGTCCGCCGTTAAGGTGATGGCGAGGGGTTTCATTCTGCAGCCTTTTACCTATCTTAGAGATGCATGGAATTGGCTCGACTTCGTAGTTATAGCTTTAGCGTGAGTAGTTAAATATATACTTATAATGATATATTTATATTTTATTTTTATAAATAACTACGAAAATTTTATAATTACGATCAGGAACATTTTCTTTTTTCCTGCGTTCTTTTTCACAAATCGTTTTACGCAACTTTCCTTTTCCACGAAGAAAACGATGTACGAAGCGATGAGAGTTTTCGATAATGTTATTTGACGCGTGACTGAAACATTCAAAATATGACGTGAATTTTTTTTGTTTCTAGTTCCCAATCAAAAAAAAATGAATGACAGGAGAATATGGTCGATTGTTGATAAATTCTGATAATGCAGGAAACAACGTGTGCACGATAAAATTCGAATACGTATAATCGACGTTTGTTCATTAATTTATTCCATCGTCGATCCATCATTGATAATTGTTGACTCATTCTCTGAACAACGAACGAATGGTATTTCCCCTCTGTTACTGTGATGACGAGGACATGTATTCGTACACGATGCGTCCACTGTACATTCTTGAAAAGAAATTTCCACACACGTGACACTTGTTGATGAATTTGCATGAGCAGCTAGGTCGAAGATTCGAGTAAATTGATCATTTTTCCTCTCGCATGTGAATTTCAAGTTATTACGTTGTTTCTTTCATTACCAATAATGAGAAAAAAAATTAAATGGAAAAGAATGAGACATCGAGAAAGTAAACGACGTTCTCAGCGATTCAAATCGACTGTCTAATTGAACCTAGGTAGAATGAAAAAAAAAAGACGCCACGAATTTTAGGCCAACGCGTAAACTGGAAAATACGTAGCTGTGCAACGAGACCCCTGTTGATCTTCGCAAGTTCACGGAAACACGAGACGCCGATATAGAGTTCTGTTCTCGTAGAAATTTCATTCTCGTAATTCCATAGTTCAAAAACAGATCGCATACGATCATTTCGTAGAGATAATCAATATAATCAACGATAACAAAAAAAAAACGACAATAACGAGCACTGACACGAACAATATCTCATCGTACAAAAAAACGTATATTTATTGATCTAATTTAGAGATAAATATTAATATATGGTCCCATTAACACAATTGAATTTACCTCGTATTTGTTCGTAGTTTAGTTAACTAATTGCGTAAAAATTTGTCTGGATAGTCAATTTCATATTTTATATTTACATACATATTTATATTGATATTATTACTGTTATTATATATTTATTTTGTTAAATTTATAACAATTGAGAGAAACTAGGTACTTCATTGATGATTATTTTTTTATATAATTACAATACACGTATAAAGGGCAAACTTATATCGTGCATGATCGACATAGACAGAGTTTACCTATGATGTTCCGAAGTGTAGTTAATTAATAATTAATATCGAAAGTTCCGTAAGAATTGAAAAGAAGATATGAGATATTAGAAAAATGCGGTATATCATGGGTAGTAGCAGTAAGTAATTTCTTATCTCGACACTTTTATTTCGTTTTTATTTTATCGTTTATTTCGTAACATTCCCACTTTTGACATAAACTCGAATTTTTTGAAGTCTATGTTTTTTTTTGTCTTTGCGTTACTCTTTCGTTTTTCGTATCACTGTAATGTGTGTGACGTTCGGGTGTATTGCAGTTATGTGACGATGGGCATAGATCTAGGCAACCTTGCCGCTCTCAGGACATTTCGAGTCCTCCGAGCCTTGAAGACTGTCGCTATTGTACCAGGTATGCTTAGCAAATAGAATGGTAGTACAGTGACATAAAATTGCATCTAGAGACATAGAACAATTTTCATAAACATGTTTCTTTTTTCCTTTTTGTTGTATTTTTATGATTCTTCGATAACATATACGTACTATATATATATATATTTATCGTGCATAGTCATCGATGCAATGACACGCTCGTTTCTCGTCGCGTTCCTCTTCGAAATAACGAACGACATGTAAAATAGTCGCAGTGACTAAATATTACAATGTAACGAGAGAGAGAAAGTAATAAGCTAATGAGATTATAATTAAGAATCCTTCGGCACTGTTTAATGAATTAACGAACCTTCACTATTTGACGATATCGTAACGAATCTCACGTCTTTCCTTCTGTACTTTTTTCTTCATTCTGTCTCGATCCTCAGGTCTGAAAACCATTGTCGGCGCTGTGATAGAATCAGTTAAAAACCTGCGCGATGTGATAATCCTAACAATGTTCTCCCTGTCCGTCTTTGCGTTGATGGGACTGCAAATTTATATGGGAGTCCTTACGCAAAAGTGTATAAAAAACTTTCCGGAGGATGGCTCGTGGGGAAACCTCACCGCCGAGAACTGGGAACGATTCGTCAGTAACGATAGTAAGTACAGAGAGAAAAAGAACATTTTTTTTCAATTGTATGCGAAAACGTAAATTTTTTTAACTTTTTTTTTGTTTTTCTTCTCATTACAGCGAATTGGTACGTCGATGACGCCGGGAACATGCCCTTATGTGGAAATTCGTCAGGCGCCGGGTAAAATTCCTTTCGTAATAAAAAAAAAATAAGAAAAAAAATCGAGTTTTAATGTGTAAAGAAAAATCTTGTGGTTGCAATCGTGGGTGAAAAATGGTTTTTTTTTCTTTCAGAATGTGCGAGCCAGGTTATACGTGTCTACAAGGATACGGGGATAATCCAAATTACGGTTACACGAGCTTCGACACTTTCGGCTGGGCTCTGTTGTCGGCGTTTCGTCTGATGACCCAGGACTACTGGGAAAATTTGTATCAACTCGTCCTGAGATCGGCCGGCCCGTGGCACATGCTTTTCTTCATCGTCATCATTTTCCTCGGCTCGTTCTATCTCGTCAACTTGATCCTCGCCATTGTCGCGATGTCGTACGACGAATTGCAGAAAAAGGCGGAGGAGGAAGAAGCGGCCGAGGAGGAAGCCATTAGGGTCGGTTCATCAACTTCCATTCTTTATTTCTTTAATTCACAACAAACTTTTTCGTTGTAATAAACATTCTAAGAGAGAACATGATAATTCCAAGATTTTTCTTTTTTATTCGAGTAAAGTAAAAAAAAATGAGAAAAAAAACGGAAAGGGCGAGCAAGAAATTAATTCGAAATGCTTGAAAAATGTTCAGGAAGCCGAAGAAGCTGCAGCGGCGAAAGAGAACAAGCAAGCAGCGGCGGCAGCGGCACGAGAAGCCGCAGCCGCAGCTGCCGCCGCTGACCAAATCGTCAAATCCCCGTCAGACTTTTCGTGTCACAGTTACGAGCTGTTCGTCGGCCAGGAGAAGGGAAATGACGACAACAACAAGGAACGGATGAGCATAAGATCGGTTGAGTCTGTCAGCGAGCACAGAATAAAGCCGATAAACAACAATCACAGCAGCGCTGCTAATAAAGTTCGCAAAGTTAGCGCTGTAAGTATTCGCCCGTGTCGGCAATTTTTTTGTCTATCGCCTTCCTTTCCGCGCGCCCCCAAGTTTTTTATCACCTGACATAATTCCTCGCCAAGTGTCAGCCTCAATTTATATGAACTGAAAACGCTAGAAAAAAAAATGAAAAAAGAAAATGCTTATAATTATCAATGAGACACGCGGATATTTTTTCTTTGAACAAAACTCAATTATTTATGCCAAATTTTATCAAATATTTTTGTTTTTTTTATCCATTTTTGTGACACTGGGTTACTTTGTCTGAAAGCCCAACGCTTTAATGTGCGATCGTGCATTCTGATAATTTTCGTACACTACAACAATAAAATAAAAAAAAAAATATCGAACGTTGTTTCTATTCGTAGTAAAATCAGTGGAAAATATTCGAATTATTGTGCATAAAAATTATCGTACGAGTATTATCTTAGAGTGCACATCGTTAATATGAAATATTGAGTGAAATTTAATTTGTAATTTTTTGCATGTATTCGTTTATTGATACATGTCAGTTTCGTATTTGCTATCTGTTTTTTTAGTCCAATCCTACATACTGGTTATGTACCTTATCAAAAAGTAAAAAAAAAGCTTAATAACTTTCCAAACTGTAGAAAAGGCGAATTTTCGGTTTTTTTTTCGACAGTACTTGGGATTGCGACAACATTGAATTAAAACATTTGTAAGCTTTCTGTGCATCGAGGCGAACGTTGCATTACTGGTTATTTTATCTTTAGTTTTGTTGGTAAGATAAAAATGTATTGCACGTTATTGTCACTCGACTCGCGTTCAATGAAAAAAAATTTGAACAAGTGAAAAGCGCTGTGAATGACAATGAGAACAATGCATTATGGAATGGTGTGTGCAATATGAGTGTTTGACAACGATTTAAAAAGTGCTGAGAATGTCGTGCTGCCGTGTAAAGCGATAAGTGTCTTTTGAGTCGAAGAACGAGACCTTTCCATCGTTCTTTTCTTCTCGACTCTTTAATATTCTCCTCAGCTAATTCATTAATCCCTATGTTTGCAGTAGACAAGAATTTTTTTGCTCCTTGACGTAGACAGAAAAACAATTTTTCAGTCTTCTAAAAAAAAAATCGAGCCTGCACGTACACGATTATTCAACTATTTTTACTTTTAGAACACTCTTATTTTTTCTCGTTGGTAGGTATTCCTCGATAAAGTAAAGACTTCTTGCAGGTGGCTCGTAGCTTTAACAAATTGTCACTTTCCACTTATATTGGGCCACGTACATCCTATAGAAGTTGAATGAGAGTAATTAATTGAATACGCAAAAAATGAGAACAAACTGCATACGTTTGCGTAGAAAAAAAAGACGTGAAAAGGTTGGATCGAAAGTGATCTCGGAATCGTTGAATTTTTGAACAAATGAGAAAAGTTCCAGTCACCAATCAAAGGTCGTAAAGCAGAGCGTAGTGAGCGCGAAATATCAAGTTTCCTTGAATTTTCAAAAATACAATGAGTAAGTTGGCAGCAATGGAAAAAAAGAACGTAAAAGTTGGAATATTATCTTATATTTTTTATACCTTATTCTTGCATGTGAAAACGATCTGCATACGAAGTCTACTCTCGTGAAAAAAAATTTATCTTGTTATCTACCATGTTTCAGTAAACTCATACGTATTATACTATATATTATCTACATATTATTATCATTATTGGTTGAAAGTATATCCTTGCTATGAGCGATGTGTATCTCGAATTTTTAAGAAAATTAAACTAGTTGAGCGTTATGTGGGATATTCAACGTCCATTCTGCAACCACTTCTAATTACCATCCCCTACGAATCTAGTTTCGAATTTTTTTGCTTCAATGAATATTTTCTCTAATTACAAGGAATCTCGACTTTCTTGAGAAATAGGCTCTAATTTATTTCACAATTGATTGCTTTAAAGAAATTTATAATCAAAAGTGGAGGTATTTTTTACTTTTTTATATAGTTAAAAAAATATGGAAAATCGTGATTCGAAATAGATGAAAAAAAAATCGGAAGGGTGACGAATCAAAAGTGGAACAAGTTGGACTAGAATATTCTCACGTATCACCACATGACACCGTCACACGCAGACAAAAAAATAATCACAGACACATACGGAAACAGAATCAAGATTATTCGTACAAAATTGTATTCACACGATAAATGTGCTTTTGCAAGTACGTGTCTCCTTGGTGTTGAAGAAAAAGTAATAACATGAGATGAAAAAAAAAGAAATAAGATAAGAGTAAGACCTTAATAGCTCTCACTTTACGACCGTTTGGTAGGAGATACCTTTTCTTGTTTTTTTTTCTTAAGGTCTCTCAGTTTACTAAAGCCTGCCGGGAAAGTCGGAGGAAGGTACGTGTGAAGGGCTGCGTCAGCTCCAACTGTACGTACTTCTTAAATATAGGTCCAAAAAGAAGAAAAAAAATCAGCTAATATCGAGTAAAAAATAACTTGGTAAAGAAATAATCTGTGGCTCGTTACTTTAACCGAGCTGGAATTATTTTTGTAAGCTCCAAAGGCAATTGTAGAAGAAAAAAAAACGTTAATGCTCTTGCTGTATCGCAGTCCCACCTTTTGTTTTTCCACGCATAGTTCCTCAGTAGGTGTTAAAAATTGCCACGTAACGATGTTTCTTCAATTTTTTTTTTCCATAAGAGTAATTTATTTTTAATTAGTTCACCATTAATTTTTAATTTGTAGATAATAAAAGCGCCAAGTATAAGGAAAGTGAAAAAAATCATGATAAAAAAAAAGATAAGTTTTGTTTCTGAGTAAATAGAAAATATAGAAGGAACGAAAAACCACGAGATTCAAAGAATTAGAGAGGAGGCAGGATTCGTTTAAATTAATAATTGAATGAAAATATTCGTTTTATAATCTTTGTCTTGATTTATTTTTTTTTAATTTGAGTATTTGAGTATTTCGAGGTGTTACACCGATATGGACGTTTTATTTTCAGGCAAGCCTTAGTCTACCGAGCTCACCGTTCAATCTGAGAAGAGGGAGTCGCGGAAGCCATCAATTCACGATACGAAACGGTCGGGGAAGATTCGTCGGTCCGCCGGGGGGTGACAGGAAGCCTCTCGTCCTCTCGACGTATCTCGACGCCCAGGAGCACCTGCCCTACGCGGATGACTCGAACGCCGTCACCCCAATGTCCGAGGAAAACGGGACGATTGTCGTTCCTGTTTATTACGCGAGTCTCGGCTCCAGGCACTCCTCGTACACGTCTCACGCCTCCAGGCTCTCGTACACCTCCCACGTCGACGCCGGTAACTCTGTGACCAAGGAGAGCAGACTTAGAAGTAGATCGACGCGACCCCCATCCGCAAACGGTCACATGGACTCGACGCAAAAACATTTACACGTAATTACATTTGAAGCATCGATCGAATAGAAAAAAAATACGGAATATCATAAATACAAAAAAAAATTGTATTTCTCGTTCAAGGATGTCGAGATGGAGGATCCATTTGGTAAAACGAAACAGCAGGACAACCCATTCATCGAGCCTTCGCAGCAACACGCTGTAGTCGATATGAAAGGTAAAATTGGCGTACACGGAATTAAATTAACAGAATGCTGCGGGACGAGCGAGATCAATCGTAAATTTTATTTTTCAGACGTGATGGTGCTAAACGACATAATCGAGCAAGCCGCTGGTCGGCAGAGCAGATCTTCGGAGCAAGGAGGTAATGTCACTTCGAAATTTACTCCGATTGAGAATATATTAAAAGAGACAAAGATTTTTTTTAAGCCACTCGATTCATGTCGTATACAACATAAAAAGTAAATGTATACGATCCTCGTTCGCTGTGATGATAATTTTCCGAAATATTTTGTGTGCCGTATACGCGTACTCTTGATTCTCTCTCACACACACACACTCTCTCTCTCTCTTTTTCTTTTTTGGCGTGTAAAAAAAGCCGAAAAACGACAATTGAGGTGTTTAATTCTGATTTTCGATCGCCTGTGTCTTCTCTTTCATAACTCGATTTACTCTTGAATTTTCTTTGTTTTGCGAATTGTTTTTAAGATGAAACGTTAATAAGCAACAAAATGAAATAAAAAGACTGAAAAATAAGAATGAAGACACATTGTTTACGTGCTCGTTACACTTTTCTCACCGAAAACACGAGTTTTCGAGGCTTGCTCCTGCTGTACAATTGCCTGCGGTTTTATTATTATTATCATTATTGTTACTGTTTTTATTGTTACGGTTTTTTAGAGCGAGTGGTGTAACTCAAACTGGAAAAAATGAGACGTAAATCAATGAAAAACTGCTCGGAACGTGATAAATTGTTTCATTTATGTTCTATAATGTGATTTTTCTTTTTTCTGTAAAAGGACGTTGTGTGTGTGTGCGTGTGTAAGTTGGAAAAATCTACATTTACTTGGTGAACGTAGTTTGATGATTTTTTTGGGGAAACAGAGTTTTTTGTGTACCGTTTTACCAGATATGAGAATTCGTTATTTCAATTTGAAATTTCTTTATTTTTTTTTTCTTAACCCAAAGAATGCATGTCAAATCTTTTTTTTTTCTAGATAATGCACGTTCTTTTATGATTTTTTTTTCTTTCGGAGTAGATTAGGATTAAAGTACACGTAGAAATATTGTTTGCTTTGGTTGTAATTTTTTTTTTCGAAAGAATAATTTGAGCACGCAAGTTCTATAGAATTTTTTTTTCATGCACCACCATTACTTGCACGTATTTAAATAAATTTTTAGATGATTTAGATAACGGAGTATGAAACTTATTTGTACCGTTAGATCGTTAGATTATGCACGAATACTGAAAGAAAACGAATATTCATATTTTACAATTACATTTGAAAAGAAGTCAATTGGAACAATAATGTTGATAAAATTTTAGAAATTGTTTTAAACGTAATTGTAAAAATTATCACAATAGAAATCGATGGGTCAGCAAACAAGAAGTATAAATGTCAAATAAAATAAAATGAAAAGACACGACAGAAAACAATTGTTTGCTGATGTTTCAATATCAATCGCATGTAGACAAAAAGCACACATAAATTGTAAATTTTGAAACGTTTCGAAAATTTGAGTTTTACATAAAAATTGCCTCACTTTAATCAAATTTCGATTGTTACAACATTCCACTTACGGTTTATGGCACATTTGCTTACTTATAACCTTTGCACTTTTGAGTTTTGACAAGGCGATTTGCAAAACTTTTTTGTTACATATTACTTCAGCAAATATAGTTTCACAGAAAAAAAAATCTAAAAGAATTAATTTATTATTTATTACTTCTATATTATCATAATCGCTACAAAATAAGATTATATACATATATGTAAATTTGCACTGCCCGGCTTTCCCAGAAAAAGGCGATTAATCGAGCGCCCTGATAATTGCAACAGAAGCAAAAATAGTTTTAAAAAAACTGTAATGTCTCTCTTTTTCTCTACTATATGCCATTCACTTTTTACGTTTATGTTCCTTTCTCGATTAAATTTGTGAAAATGATGAAATTTCTGATATCTTTATTGACGAAAAGAGCAAAATAGATTTTTAGCGAAAGCGGATAAAAGAAATACGAAAAAAAACTCTTTCCCCAAAAAAGAGTGGTGCCAAACAAGCTTTACTAACACATAGTACAGTTTCGATCTATTACTTTGCAACAGACGACGATGAAGAGGGTCCCACCTTCAAGGAGAAATTATTAACGGTTGTTGTGCGAGGTATCGATCTCTTTTGCGTCTGGGATTGTTGTTGGGCATGGTTGACGTTTCAAAAGTGGGTCGCCCTCATCGTTTTCGATCCTTTCGTCGAGCTCTTCATCACGCTCTGCATCGTTGTCAACACCTTGTTTATGGCTCTCGATCACCACGATATGGACCCGGATATGGATAAAGTACTCAAATCAGGAAATTACGTGAGTTTCCTTCCCCTCGAAGAAAGTTTGCACTTCGTTCTTCAAATCAAACTTCCTTTTTCAATTCGAATATTAAAATTTTCAGTTTTTTACTGCAACCTTCGCCATCGAAGCGACCATGAAACTCATGGCCATGAGTCCAAAATATTATTTTCAAGAAGGATGGAACATTTTCGACTTTATAATCGTCGCCCTGTCACTTCTCGAGGTTGGCCTCGACGGAGTTCAAGGATTGTCCGTTTTGCGTTCCTTCAGATTGGTACGCTTTTTATTCTCAAATATATTAATTTCATTATATCCATAATATTTTGTTTCCCGAATGAATGATTAAACTGGATTTGTTTTCTCATTCTGTTACAGTTGAGAGTCTTCAAATTGGCGAAATCGTGGCCAACTTTGAACTTGTTGATATCGATTATGGGCAGGACGGTCGGAGCCCTCGGTAACCTGACATTCGTATTGTGCATTATTATATTTATATTCGCCGTGATGGGAATGCAGCTGTTTGGAAAAAATTACACGGACAACGTCGATCGTTTCCCTGGCGGTGAATTACCCAGATGGAACTTCACTGACTTTATGCACTCGTTTATGATCGTATTTAGAGTACTGTGCGGTGAATGGATCGAGTCGATGTGGGATTGCATGCACGTCGGAGACGTTTCCTGCATCCCATTCTTCTTGGCTACCGTCGTCATTGGTAACTTGGTCGTACGTATCGAGCAGCTTTTGTCAAGTTTTGTCATTTACTTGTATTACGATGTTATTTATAAATTCATTGATACCCATTAACGACTCTTGAAAAGGTACTGAACCTCTTCTTGGCCTTGCTTTTGAGCAACTTCGGCTCGTCGAACTTGTCAGCGCCAACCGCCGACAACGACACGAACAAAATCACCGAGGCGATCGACCGTATATCACGTTTTATACAATGGGTCAAGCGAAACTGCATTGAGGCTGCTAAATTCATGAGAGCCAAATTCACCAACCAGATATCCGATCAGGCGCCAGGTGAGGGACCGTCCAACAGTTGGAAAGAAGGTTTATATCCAATCAGATCGCTTGCTGTGTGCGCTGTGTAGTTTTGTGTTTACACGATTATTATTTTAGCTGTGCTTGAATATTATTAATTTTTTTTACGATTTTTTAAAATCGCTTTATTGGAAAACAACAAAAGTTGAAACAATTCAATAATACTTCATTCCTTTCCAAGAGAACGAACATCTTTTTCCTTACGAAATCATCTTTCATTTGTTTCTTTGCCTCTCGTACCGGTTATTCGAGTTTTACATTCAAGCTTTTTTTTTATGTGAAAGAATATTCATCGAGTTTTCGTCAACATGCTGGTACGATTAACATTTTTCTCTCATTGATCGTGAGCTTCATTCTTTCTTGTTTTTACACGTACATTTTCGCTAATTCAATATTTTCAATAATATAATTAAAGTCTAATTCAAAAGGAAATTAAACATTTTAATAGCGTGATTTATCGTAGTGTTTATCTTTGAGCTATTTATTGATGAGTTATAATCATTTATAAACTTATTTAATAGTTTATTAACGTTTCGTTCGTATAAAAATAAGAAATAAATACAGATAATATTTTTAAACTTAATATTTTAATAATAACATCTACAATTTTCATTATTTCTTCGATAGCTCAGGGAAAAACTTGTGTAACTTCAAATAGTTGCCAGTCGCTTTTATAAGTTGGATTTGAGGTGGATATGACCGATTTTTATTAAATAACATCTTTCGTTTCTAGTCATTTTATCATTAGAAAAAATTTTACAGTCCAATGTAATCCATTTATTTCATTTATTAATTTTAATAGTAAATTTCTTATTTATTTTATTTATTTAATCCACTCCAACGCAGCTCAATTTCCCCGGTTTATTTTTAATTAATTATTTAAAGGACGCCTGATCAATGATCTGTAGACAAAATTAATGAGAATTCGAACAACTTTGGGAAATGAAGATATACATTTGGGCTTGTTTCATCAAATTTTTTCATCGATTCATAATCTCAATCTTATTTCATGTCATTGGTCCTATTTTAATAATTCGTAATAATAAAAATAATATTAAAAAATTTTTAAAAACCACGGGTGCTGTACACGTGATCTCACTCACTGGGCACGCACGCGATTTTGGCACAAAAATATTTGTAAGCACCCTTGTGAAATTTTCGCACTGTCCGGAAAAAAACATCCTTGAAATAATTCTTAAAAATAATCCGAAATCCAGAGAAATAAAATTCTTATCAATACTGCCTCAAGTGCATGAGTATCGATATTTGGTTTTTTTTTCATTCTTTTTTTTCGTAAATTTAATTAATTGAGAAGTGAATTTTTGGATTTTTTGTCAATGCGATATTTGCGTTATTCGAATAGAACATAGACGGAGGTAGGAATTAAATAATTCAATTCGATTCTATGTCGAACAATTCACTCCTCAATTATTGGCAGATTTTAATTTATTAATAAATATTTAAATGAGAATTCGCAGAGTGCGTTCCTCTATTATTATTTTTTTGCGATGGAGATCCTCTCGAGTAAAAGCTTATTTTGTGAATATTATAAAAACGAAAGTGTCGACGAGAGATGTTAGCCAGGTTGGATGGGTTAGAGATAATGTGTAAATGCGCAGATGGAATAGACCGGGACGGAGATCGAGATCTTGCAGATGGAGAGTTGGACGGATACAGAGACAAAAAGAGCGCCAAAGAATTTACCAATCAGTTGGAAGTTGCGATCGGTGATGGAATGGAATTTACTATTCATGGTAATTTACGAAAAAATTCCTATTTCAGAGTAGATTTTTTTCCTCGAGGCAAACTACGATTCGAGGAAAATTTTCGTTGAGCGTATTCTTAATATTTCTCATATTTTAACGAAGGAGATCTGAAAAACAAAAAGAAACGAACGCTCAGCATAAACAATACGAAGCCCATCGGGAATTCCATAAATCATCATGGATTCGCTCTCGATCGTGATTACATCACTCATCACGATGAAGACACCATCAGGTTTGTACACTTGACTCTCTTTTTTATTTCATTGGATTGAATTCATCTACTCTTTTTGCATATAAATATATTGAATGTTCAGTATTTTTAATTGATTTCCTTCATTTTCAGCAACAAGTCGTACGGTAGTCACAAAAATCGTCCTTTCAAGGATGAAAGTCACAAAGGAAGCATGGATTGGCTGGACGATGGAGAAGAGAAGAAAGATGCGAGCAAAGAGGATCTCGATCAAGATGGTTTGTACATTTATGAAAATAAACTTAACTTTCTCATTATTTGTAACGAAGCTTGAAGAAAATGGAATACATCGAACATACTGTATTCGCAGATCTGGAAGGAGAAGGCGAAGAGGGTGAGGACGAGATCGATGTCGATATAATGCCCGGGGACGGTGAAATAATTGACGGCGAATATCCTGCGGATTGTTGTCCGGACAATTGTTACAAGAAATTTCCATTCCTCGCCGGTGACGACGATGCACCGTTCTGGCAAGGATGGGCCAATCTCAGACTAAAAACGTTCCAACTTATCGAGAATAAGTACTTCGAGACCGCTGTTATCACTATGATCTTGCTCAGCAGTATGGCTCTCGTAAGTATTTCATTATACATGTAGTTTCAATTTTTATACTGACAAGAAAATAGAATTTCGAATTCAATTCATCGGATAATCATAATAAAAGTATGAGTAAGCATATTTTTAAAAAATATATAATTTCATAGGCTCTCGAGGATGTTCATCTCCAACAGAGGCCTATACTACAGGACATATTGTACTATATGGATCGAATATTCACAGTCATCTTCTTCCTCGAGATGTTAATTAAGTGGCTGGCTCTCGGATTCGCGAAATACTTCACGAACGCCTGGTGCTGGCTCGACTTCATCATTGTCATGGTAAGCAGAGAAAAAAGTTCACGAATAATCAGATACTTCCGAAAATATTTTATGGAATTTCAGAATTATGAGCAAACGTTCACTCTCGAATTTTTCTCTACATCCAGTGATTAGTTTTCTCAACCTGTTAAATCGATCTTGAAGAATTCTATGAAATTTCTCTATGGCTAATTTATAGATCTAAGCATTACCTTACTCTCCAGCGAAACGACGAAAACAAGCGAATCGTGTGACTGTTAATCTTTGACAGAATTTTCATCTTTTTCCTCTCTCGTTTGCCTCCTTAGTTTCTCTATTATAACTCTTTTACCGTTGCCTCTTCATTTCTATCTCTTCTCTGATCCTTCGAACAACAAAACGCCGAAGGAGCTGAACAACGGAGCCTCCAGTGGACTGTTTGTCGCACTTTGATCTTATGAAAAAAAAAGAAACAAAAAACATAAAAATGCAAAGTGCTATATTAAGAATTGGATACTGGTGTGAGAGGTTCTTTTCTCAAGATAAATCTTTTTGTCGAGATTCATAATTTGAGTTGAATGACAATAGCTATCGCTGATCAACTTGGGAGCAATCTGGGCCGGAGCTGCGGACATTCCGGCTTTCCGTTCAATGAGAACACTCAGGGCGTTGAGGCCCTTGCGGGCTGTGTCACGGTGGGAGGGCATGAGAGTAAGTCATCGGTTGAAATCAGAGGGATTCACGATTTTCATCAATCATTATTACTCTCATCATCATCATCATCATCACCATCGTCATCGTCATATTCGTATCCTCAACATTATCGTCATTATTATTATCTTTATTATTATGTGTACATGTGAACCCATATATTTTAATATTTTACATCATAACGTTCATATTTTCCAATCTAAGAAGTTTTCTTGAAAACTTGGACCAAATTATCCTACAATAAATCACATTTGTCGACTCGTCTTTCCAATCTGTGCAATATTATAACTCTTTGTGTTTACGAAAAAACATCTTTTAATTAATTTCATCACAAACGAGGATATTCCAGTTTTATTTAAAAGAGTTTTTATTCGAGAAAATCATTAATAGTTTGAACAAACTTTGTGCCAATGATAATGAATTCACGATAAATCAGATTGATGAACTTCGGTTTATTCGTTTAAAAGTTAAATAAATTTTTTTTCTTTATGTGGCGACAAGATAATCGTTGTGTTGAGCAATGGCGTAATTTTTTTGAAGAAACGAAAGTGCTAAAAGTGGCGTTGAATCTTGACATTTGACAAAGAGAAGAGCAAAGGGGAAAGAGTGAATCTGAAATTTGAAGAAATCGAAATTTTTATAAATACGAAGAAAATGGAGAAAAATTACAGAGAGAGTCATTGTTGTGAAAGCTACTGCGGTGTACTGATTGGTTTTATCTCCTATCTGATACAGAGTTTGGTAAACATTGATCGTTGTTGCAGAAATTGTATACGCTTTCTATGTAATGTAAAATACTTCCTTGTGTGTATGTGTTTTTCGAATTATCATTTAACTAAATTTATTTTGGTTTCTCTCGTTGAGAGGACCCCTTTCTTTTCTCCCGGGGAAGATTTTTCACGTCGACGATTAACTTTTGTGTGTGAACCTGTCAGGAACCGATCGTTCGAGCGACCAGTCTGAAAAGAATGGGGAAAAACTTACACAGCGTAACGATTCCCAGCGGTGTTGCTTCCTTCCTTCTATCGCATATCGCGTCCGTGTGCAATATTCGCTCGTCCGTTGCATTCTCCGCCAAACGCGCTTGTCACCATTTTCAATCGAAAAATCGAAATTTTCAATATTTCTTCGGAAAAAAAAACAATCATATTCCAAAATTTGATTTTTAAATCTCGATTGAATTTTGGCATTTTATGCAACGAACGATCGAGAGAAAAAAAAGTTTCATCTGTTTCAGGAGGAAGCTGCTCGTTTTCGTTTCTTATTATTGTTCGTTAATTTTTCACTGTTCATTATTATTATTATTATTATTATGACTAAAACTATACTATTTTTACTATAATGTATACTTATGATATCTCGTTTCTACGTCTTGTATATCTTGCATATCGTCTCCTCATTGTTATTGCTACACGTTGTTGTACACGGTATTTTTACTATGTCTACCATAACGTCGCTCAACTGTAACGTATATAAACGAGGAAATTGATTACTAGGAAATGACGATGTGCTTCGTGGCCAGGAGCGAATGTTCTTTCAGTCCTCTCGTCCAGGCTCCTCGAAGTCGACTCTCTATCTCATGTAAAAATGAAAAGCATGGAAAAATCTTTGATGAAGAAGCATCCAAAAATTTCGAATCGTTTCTAGCACATTCCGAAAGTCACGATTCTTAACGAAATATCCAACTTCGGTTCTCGACACGAGACAGATCGAGACTCGAACTATTATTTAGTTACACGTCTTCGAGTCCAAAATATTTTTTTCAAACTTCAGGTGGAAGTGAAAAATCAATTTTTTTAAAAAATATTTCAAGTAATTTTCAGAAATTTTTATTCATCAGAATCAAAGGAAAATTGTTTCTTTATTCACTGAGTTTTCTTTCGTGAAGAGAAAGCAAGAATGATGAAAAGTGAGGAATGAAAACTTTTGGTGTGATGTCCCTCTCGTTTCTCGCTCGCAGGTTTCGCTCATTAACTTCGTAGCATCGCTCGCTGGCGCGGGCGGGATTCAAGCCTTCAAAACAATGAGGACCCTAAGGGCCCTAAGGCCACTCAGGGCGATGTCTAGAATGCAGGGAATGCGGGTATGTAGCCCAACCGTCTCAGCCGACCTTATCACACGATTAGAACAAGAATTTCTTTATCATTGCCCCCCTGAAACCTTAGTAAAAATTTTTTTCATTCCGTATTTAAATAGAAAATTCATCTTTTTTATTCTTCCCTTTTCATAAAACTTTCAGATGCATTTCCACTTCAATCAAAAAAATTAAAAGATATTTGAATTATCGAAAAATATAGAAAAAAAAATGTGTACCAGATTTATAGATTTGTTCCCTAATTTTATTTTAAAAATGATTTGATTAATTTATCGAAACTAGCCAAGTAATTATTGAAATACCTCGTTGAACCAATAGTACACACGTATATCACTTTATCTCACGAAGCAACCACTCACGTAGTCTCATTAGTTGCAATGGACAAAAAAAATTGTTTTCTTAGTCGCAAACAGAAAAGAAGATTAGAAGCGAATGCTACTTGTCAATTTTTCGTACTATGTTTTTCTCATTGATTTTGCGACACATCGCAAAATTGGAACGATTTATTTCAACACGAATAACACGTACGCCCGAACATGTATCAAGCACGAAAATTGCGTATTTCGTAGAACGTATATATGAAACATCTTTTATTTTTCTGCGTATCTCATTTTTAATCGAGCATCTAGAGTCACGCACGAATGAACAAAATTAGACGAAATTTTCATTACGTAACTATATCATTTTGTCTCATAACATATATCTCGTGCAAATGTCCATTTTTTTTATCACTTCTTTATTAGCGATTATACATATGTGTATATACATATATAAAATGAACGATGAAATCCATGAAAAATTGAAATAACGTCGAAAAATTTTCTGCACGTTCTTATAATGCATTTTTTTCATCGATTAGCGAAATCGACTTCTTCTCGTCGTAAACAAAAATCTAAAAACTGTTTCTCAATGGAAACCCAATTTTCGTCTCATAATTGCTAAAAAAAAAGGAAAAAAAAATAACAATGCGAGACACACGCTCATAAAAAAAAGATCAATCTCAGTGTCTTGAAATATTTGTTGAAAAATTGGTGCAATTTGGTTACTGGATTTATTTGACTTTTTTTTCTCTCTCTCACTTCAAAATCTTTCCTCACGAAGTTCGCGAAACGAGGAACAATGACACTCCAAGGAATAACGAGACTTTCGTAAATTTGTACACGCTGTGAATTATTTTAAGGTCGCTGAGACATTGGGTTTAGAGTTATGGTCGTCGTGCCCATACCCCGACACGTTTTAATTAATTAATTCAACTTTACTCTATGTTTTATATGAAACGAGATCGCATGCGAGTTCACGTGTTTCTCGTTTTTGGAAGAAAATTTTCATGACCGGTCTCAATTTAACATCCACTCGTGTCAAAAATGTCATCGCTATTTAAGACTAATTAATTTGAATTTTAAAAAATTGGAAATTTATTGCAAACTTTCGATAAAATTGTTATTTAAAAAGAACAAAAAAAAACAAATTAATCAGTTTTCTTCCAATGGCGAGACACCGCGCGATTATCACATCGGCGCCACACGAATAATTAGTTCGAGCATTCACTGAAAGTATCTGAGTCTGCGAAATATGCAGCCGGCGACACGTCGACAACATTGACAGAAAAAAAAATTGAACGAGTAAAAAAATTGGCCTGTCTCTTTCTCGCATGATCGATGTTTTTTTGGCTTCCTTGCTTTGTTTTCTCGCCTTTACGTTGCTTATTCGTGCCTTGTTTTGCATCTTCGTGCGACTCGAGCTTGCGTATTGTCGTCACACTCGATGCAACTTTCGCTTTTTAGGAAAACGAACAAAAAAAATAATAATCAAATTAGTAATGATCTGTTGTTTTTATATTATGAGAAAATGTTTGATTTGGACGAGCCTCGCTCGGCACAGAAAACACTCGTTAGACTATCCATTATTCATATAAGACGCCATTTTTTATAATAATTATACCTTAGTGTTATCTTTTATCAATGTTATTATTATTGATTATTAATAATTTAAATAGTATACACGCACAACGATAAGTCGCATTCACCGAGAAAGCCGCTGTTTGATTAATTAGATCCTTAGGATTATTCAATATCTCGTGCATAGTTTAAATTTTATTTTAAAGAAAAAAAAACACACAAACACAAAAATGCATATTTCTCAAAGAAATAAATAATGGTATCCTGTTCAATGTTTTTTTTAACTTGCAAGTTAATGTGCGACGAGACACGTTCTTACGTAAAGAGACATGGTCTCGGTCAATTAACTAAATGGAGTTTGGTAAAATTAATTTAGTGGCGAATTGGCAGCTGGAAAAACGGGGTACAAGTTCTGTTTCTTCGAGAAAACCCTCATCTACACGTTCACCAAAAAAAAAATAGATTGCTCATTTAGATTAAAAGGGTGATAGGATTTTTGGGGGACGAAATGATTAATTGTTAATTTCGTATCTAGGTGGTCGTCAACGCGTTGGTACAAGCGATACCGTCTATCTTCAATGTCTTACTGGTTTGCCTTATATTCTGGTTAATCTTCGCTATTATGGGAGTTCAATTGTTCGCTGGAAAATATTACAAAGTGAGTTTACCGAATTTTTCTTCATTTTATTGTTTTTTTTTCTCTATGTTGTCTCGTAATAATCGGTTCATTAACGAAAATTTATCTTTTTCTTTTTAGTGCGTTGACATGAACAAAACTACACTCAGCCACGAGATAATACCGGATCGAAACGCCTGTATAGCTGAGAATTACACGTGGGAAAATTCGCCAATGAATTTCGATCACGTTGGAAAAGCTTATCTGTGTCTCTTTCAAGTCGCCACGTTCAAGGGCTGGATTCAAATAATGAACGACGCGATCGATTCAAGAGATGTGAGTCTTACATTTCAAAGTAGACAGAAAAATATCTATTTACTTGTTTTCGATAATTCTAGTCGTTGTTTAATTTTGAATGAACAGTTATGAGGATATTAAGATAATCGTGATATTTTGTTTGGCATTTTTTTAGATAAATAAACAACCGATTCGCGAAACAAATATTTATATGTATCTCTACTTTGTATTCTTCATCATATTCGGATCATTTTTTACCCTCAATCTATTTATCGGAGTTATCATCGATAACTTCAACGAGCAGAAGAAGAAAGCTGGTGGATCGCTCGAGATGTTCATGACGGAAGATCAGAAGAAATATTACAACGCGATGAAGAAGATGGGTAGCAAGAAACCCCTCAAGGCCATTCCTCGACCAAGGGTGAGTTTCAGATAGTTTTCTTCTAAAGAACAAACCGTGAATGAAATAAGAGATTGATTATATATATTTTATGCATTTTTTCATCGCAGTGGAGGCCACAAGCGATCGTGTTTGAAATAGTGACGGACAAAAAGTTCGATATGATAATCATGTTGTTCATCGGACTGAATATGTTGACAATGACAATGGACCATTACCAGCAGAGTGAAGCGTTCAGTAACGTTCTGGACTACCTCAACATGATATTCATTGTGATATTCAGCAGCGAGTGTCTGATGAAGATTTTTGCCCTGCGATACCACTACTTCAAGGAGCCATGGAATCTCTTTGATTTTGTTGTTGTTATATTATCAATATTAGGTAATGTAACGTAATGATTATTTCAGTCGTATGACCCTACTGAAACCGCGATCTGATTACTGAATGAAAACGAAAAAACCTGTTGGCCTTACTCAAATTAACGAGACAGCTTACACTAACCTTTTTTTTTACATAATACTCTTGACACTAAAATACTTTATTCCTGTCTCACGAACACACTCATGAGTAGTTTTCGCAGTAAAAAAAAATCGAGATCGTACAGCGCGGTTTTAGTCTCGTAGATCTAGAATTTTTGTTCGTCAGATTTGTTTTTTTTTAAACCTGTTTATGAACTTGAGATTGAAACTTTTGTTTTCGTAGTACGAATGACCAGACCTTTGCATTCGATCATTCTCATTCTCATCCCGTTTGTCGATATTCATTGTTTTCTTCGTGTACACACATTTATACAAAGAAAAGAGCGAACAGGTCTTTGAGACGTTTCAATTGAGTCGAATCGACTGATTGGCATCATAACGTTATGTAGCCTTACATTGATGTGATCTCTGATGCTTCGATGGTGCCCCTATCGTCCTCCCTCACTTCCAACCCTTCCTTCTTTCAATGAATTCTGTTAAACCTCGAAATGACGATATGGCTCTGTACAATATCGATACGCAGCATCGACTGTGGATAGCTCGTTATTGAAAAATTTCACAATTGTTATTTTGATTTCATCTCTAGTACATTTATTGAAAGATTTTTTTTCGATCGAGCTATCCACCGCGATGTAGCGGGTCGAGAATGAATCGTGTATAGTAAGTATTCCCGGGCCTCTTCGCCTTCCAAATACATTCCCCGTATACGTTTTGCCGGTAAGAAATTTCCAAACTACAAGGTTTGCATCTTTTCGATTGCATCTACTCGATTGGCACGTATATTAAATTTGAAAGAACAAAGAACAAGTTTAATTTAGATCGGTTACAGTCACAATTGAGAAACATTTTTTTTTCTTGTAAACGATTTCACGTTCTTTTTCATCGTGTCAGAGTAGAATTTTAGAGTATTTGTTGGATCAAGATGGAATTATGGAAAAAAAGAAAAAAAAACCGATTAACGGTCCATCTCTCTCGAGCACTCGACTCCGTATTTGTCGCTGCGAACTTTGAGAACAATTCATTGGTAAAATGCACGTGAGATATGTAGAAATTAATTTTTGTAATTTTTCATTTCGAGGCTGTTCTGAGGCTGAAAAAATATCATTGATAAAGAAACTTAGACGAGCGAGTAATAGTGGTCACGTTTTCGTAGGCGAAAAAAAACAAACTAATGACATGTACAATCTGAGCTTTTGTAAATCGCCATAGAATAGTCAATTCGATTTTTTTTTTGCAATTGAGATGAATTTGTCCAGAAACAAAACATTACGGAGAGTGCATCGAAGCGAGGCGAGACTAGTTTTTGTTTAAACGCTGTTTTAATCACACGACCAATTAGATAGAGAAAGAAAAGAAAAACTGAGCAAAACGGGGGTTGGTTGGTACATTTTATACGCTTCCTTTTCTCCTCGAATGATTCGAAACCTGAGATCAATCAGAGTACAAGCTCATCGAAGCTCTCGACGTTTTATCACCATTTTATTTTCATTTCGATGATTTAACGAGGACGATAAAGCGATTCGTATGAAAATGTACCAATTCACCTGTCTCGCAGTGTTCGCGAGATGCTTGCCAAAGATGTTGATTATTGAAACACAAAGAAAAACACGAAAACACACAGACACCAGTGTTGTAGTTTTATTATTTTCTTAGTTTATTCACATAAACACGGAGTATATACGACTCGTTGAAAAATTTTAGTATTGTCTCTTTTTTAATAATATTTTCATTTTATTTCTTCTTTCGCCTATACGTTTAGATCTGTTCAGAGTTTATTGATAATGAATTAGTCATGGGACGATTATTTAGAGAGAAAACGTAATGTACGTAGATAGGATCGCTTTGGTCACGTTATTAGTCGTACCGAGTGATTAACAATCTTAGGCACTTTTAGTCCACAGTTTAACTAGGAATTTTCTTTTTATTTCCAAATAAGTCGAGATTTCAAAAGAGTAAAAAAAGAGGATAAAAAAGAGGCATGGTTTCATAAAAAGTTCTTGATCCCAGAAGATCTCTTTTATGTCGAAAAATCTTCTTTTTTCGTTCCGACATAGATGTGCATGACCTTTTTGGTCCTTTTTCTCGAGGAAAACGATACCCGTGTCCTGCAAGAATCCTCGATCTGCCTGCATCTTGCGAATTTCCCTAGCTGCACCAAATTTGAAATTACTAAAAAATTTTTTTTTTAACTCTACGACTGACAGTTTTAAGAGGACAATCCTTTGATCGTACTAATCATTACGTTTTCCCCTCTCTCACAGGCTTGGTCCTTAGCGACATTATCGAAAAATATTTCGTCTCGCCGACGCTACTCAGAGTCGTGAGAGTCGCTAAAGTCGGACGTGTTTTGCGTCTCGTTAAAGGTGCAAAAGGCATAAGAACTCTATTGTTTGCACTTGCGATGTCGTTGCCGGCGCTATTCAACATTTGCCTCCTGCTTTTCCTCGTGATGTTTATATTCGCCATATTCGGCATGTCATTCTTCATGCACGTCAAAGACAAGAGCGGTCTCGACGATGTGTACAACTTCAAAACGTTTGGCCAGTCGATGATACTGCTATTCCAGGTGAACATTTGTTTGAACAATTTATCCCGTAGAGAACATAGGTGTACGTAGGTATGGTAAAAACATTAAAAGAGAGGAGTATAAAAAATGAGTCAAAGTAATTAATTGAAATAAGAGTGACGAAGGATGGATATTGAATTGATTTTTTTTTTGGCAGATGTCAACCTCGGCAGGTTGGGACGGTGTGCTGGACGGCATAATAAACGAGGAGGATTGCCAGGAACCGAACAACGAGATCGGTTATCCTGGCAACTGTGGCTCATCAACAATCGGAATTGCATACCTGCTATCGTATCTCGTCATCAGCTTCCTAATCGTCATCAACATGTATATCGCGGTGATATTGGAAAATTATTCACAAGCGACCGAAGATGTGCAGGAGGGATTGACCGATGATGACTACGATATGTATTACGAAATCTGGCAGCAATTCGACCCAGACGGTACTCAGTATATAAGATATGACCAGCTGTCCGAGTTCCTGGACGTGCTGGAGCCTCCGTTGCAAATACACAAGCCGAACAAGTACAAGATAGTGTCGATGGATATCCCCATATGTAAGGGAGACCTTATGTTTTGCGTGGATATCCTCGATGCGCTCACAAAGGACTTTTTCGCACGGAAAGGCAATCCAATCGAGGAGACGACCGAGCTCGGCGAGGTGCAGGCTCGCCCCGACGAAATTGGCTACCAGCCGGTATCCTCGACCCTCTGGAGACAGAGGGAGGAATATTGCGCCAGGTTGATACAGAACGCCTGGCGAAAGCACAAGCAGCAGAGGCTCGGTGGCCCGAGCGAGGAGAGCGACGATCCTGACATGGATCCTCGCGTCCGACAGACCGCCGTCCTCGTCGAGAGCGACGGGTTCGTAACCAAGAACGGACATCGCGTCGTTATTCACGGCCGTTCGCCGAGCGTCACATCGAGAACGGCGGAAGTTTGATCAGCCGCTAGCCGCGTACTGCCACGCCTGAGATATCCAGCGAGCCATTTGCCCGATCACGCGCCAGGATCCTCCCTCGAGACGAGCGAAATAATCGTCGCCGCTGCCGCGTCCACAGCTGCCGCTGCCGCCGCCGCCGCGCGCATTTATCCAACCGAGAAGAATCCTGACGAATGATTTCATTTCAACGAAACAACTAATTATCATTTTACTCTCTTTCTTTTTTACATCGAGCCTTAGAACGAGATCCACTCTATTGCCACACACTCTCACCTCACGGACCTCAGAGCGAGAGACGAGCTGCTCAACGCCTGCTCACATACACACACACACACGGAGACACTCGTCTCCGGGACCCCACGCAGAAACGGAACCTCTCACGAGCCAAAAACGATCCAGATCGAGTCAACGAGTGACGAAACATTTTTAATTAAGGGCGACTAATTCGCACACACGCGTTTTATTGTACTAATCGACAGCCTTATAGTTTTATAAAGACATTGAAAAAAGTGAGAGAGAGAGAGAGAAAGAGAAAGAAAGCGAGAGAAAAACGCATAAGAAGTAATACAAAAAATTTCCTCCAACGAGTTGCCTTTTGATTGACTGCACACGCGATCGAGTCGTCGTTGGCCAACGAAGAGCTCGTATATGTATGCACATTGAAGGAAAAAAAAGCGTGCATACTATACGCGTTCGGATGAAGAAAAAATGAGATTGTACATGCCTACGATGAGATTTTCATTGAACTCTGGGTAGTTTTGTTTCATCGCTTCCTCGCGCTCATCGCCAACGACTCCTTGAACCTTCGCGCAACAAAATGCTTTGCCTGGAGACCAGAGACGCGACGAGAAACACGAAGGAGATGCGAGCACGAATTTTATTTCTCCGAGATGGCAAATCGTTGCCCGACGATCGAGCTTTTTCTCCTTACGCCTCGAAGACTGCGGAAAACGCGACGTACAGGAGGAGAAGAAAAATAAAAAGTGCGCGTGTTGAAAAAAAGTGTGCGCTGGCCAATTAATTATAAATACGAAAAACACAGGACTATCGAGCGATCACGAAGAGAGTAGACCAAAGTAAAACGAAAAACAGATATCTACGATATTGTGTTGCGCCCGCTCGTCGTTATTTTTTTTAAACGATCGGCGCCGAGAAGAGCCAACGAAGACGATCGATCTACTCGCGGGCGATCGGACCGGACGCCCCCGAGTAGAGACAAAAATTTCTGAAAGAAGAGCTGCTAGAATATGTGGACAGTGGTAAATCGGCTCCCGGGTCGTTTCCCCAAAAAAATCACACGAGATTCCGCGAGTCGACGGATCCACTGTCCATTCACAAGTGACAACAAAAAAATGAACAATCTGCAGTACCGTCCGCCTTGAAATTAATCGATGTCAAAAAGAAGAAAGAAAATACTCAATAGATGAAAAGGAGCGTGGCACGCGGCTGGAAAGCTCGATCACCGAAGAGGCAAAGAAACATCTGCGAGGCGAAAAACTTGCGTGGTGGCAACGAGAATTCGTTCAGAGGATTTTTTTCGAGTTTCGTTTTCTAATACGAATCATTGGAGTTTAATGAGCGAGCCCGAGGAGAGTTAATGGAGAGTGAGGAAGCAGTTCGCGATGGATCAAAGGGAAAGACACACTCGAGCCGACTTCCCCGAAGAGAAGAACCTTCATCGTTATTCCCGAGTGAATTGAATTGTTTCTGAGATAAAAGTCGTTCGCGGCTCGATCAGCGAAGTGAGAAGAACGTTTCGAGGATTCACGAAGGATTTTCAGCGAGGAGGACCAGCGATCGCCATTTGAAAGGTAAAGAGGACCTTTACCTTTTTTTTTCTCGCGTTGCGAAGAAACTTTGTCCCTTGAGTTCTCTTACCGAAAAACAATCCGACGTGTGTAACGCATAATCAGCAAAATGATTTATTTTACGATAAAACCGACGACGATTGTTCCCGACGAATTTTTCCCCGGCTCCCCCCCTTTCTTCGCTATCCGATAGCGCGATGACTCAGGACGAGTCGCGGCGTCTCTCGCCTCGGCGCAAGAAGCGAGAGCCACGCCCGGCTCGTAGAAGAAAACAAAAACGAGGTTAGACGCGGCGTATGCGACAAACTTATGAGAATAATAAAAAAACAGAGGAAAGACGAAAATGAACAATTTCGAGAATGAAAATTTGCGCGTGACGAACAAAAGAATAATATAATTGTAACGAGATATTAATAATAATAATTTAAAAAGTTATTAGAGAGAAAAAGCGGAGAGAACGAGCGAGCTGTCGAGTCGACGTTCAATGAAAAAGAGAGAAGTCAAGAACGGGATATTAGAAAAATTAAAGAGTGAATAATCGATGATAGAAAATTCGATGAACAGAGAAGAGACTAAACACAATCCTCACCCGTAGATCGAGAGAGGTGATATTATAAATATATATATACATATATGCATTATAAAGAAAAAGAAATAATATATATATATATACATATGCGTATATGAATACCAAAGATTTTCATCCAAAAGCGTTTTTCTACGTTGTTTCATTGATCATCATTGAAAAAAAAAAATTAATTGTTAATCATTGTAGCTCTTTGCGGCATATCGGGAGGCGCTGTCGTCCTCGCGCGTTATATATATAAATATGTATATGTATGTACGACGCGTCGAAAAAATTCGAGCGTGCGAATCTGTGTTTCGATACGCGCGGATACTTGTGTGATAAACGCAACACGGTGAGGGCAAAAGTTGCTCGATAAAATGAAAATTCGCTCGCGTTCAGCCTCCCCTTGCGAGATTGCTGGCCGGCTTGTTCGCGAGGGTCCCCGACGAGTAGCATCGGACAGTCGAGCCCGAGCTCTCGCCAAGGAAGGCGTGTCTCGCGCCCAAGCGAAAAAGAAAAACGTAGTTTCGAATTTTTCGCAAATACTGTTTACATACGTATACATGTGTAAATATATACGTATATGTGTACGCACGCGAGTGTGTATGTGTTCGAATGTGTGTGTATGTATGTATGCATGTATATATGTATATATCGAGCTTGAATGCAGGTAACAGGAAGCATCCCTACGAAAAGTGCACGGTGTACCGGAAATCGAGGTGAAAAAAAGTGTGCGCTCGTCGCGGAAACTTCGCTGTATGGTGATGCGATACGTGAATTTAAACACGCCGTACGAATTGAGTTTCGAATATATAGAATGAATTTTTGGAATGAACGGTGACAAGGGAGAAAGATGATGAAGTGAAAAAGTTGCATCAGCCTACTCGCAATTTTTGGCTTTTTATAATTGCACACAATATCGGGTAAATGAAATGTCTGCTCGACGGAGAGACAGGAGTTTGAGAAATGTGTAATGTTAAAAATTAGACGCAAAGCTGTTTTCCTTTTCCGAGTTTTCGGTTCTTTCCGGTTTATTTAAGTTTTATTAATTTAATGACGAGCGTGAAACTGGATTGACAAAGATTTTTATGGAGATAAAATTTATATAGAAATTTTTTCGAATTTGATTCTCGAGGTTTCGGTACACGAGATTTTTTTTTCTTTACGTTGACGCGGCTCGGTAAAGCGACCAATGTGGCAACGCGATGTATAAATAATTTACAGTTTATTATCGATTTGAAAAAATCGTCAATTTTCTGTTGGCTCACGTTCGGTCGCTCTGGAATTCGATATTGGACATTATACTCCACCGACATTCCCTCTTGCAAAGACAATTTTTTCTTGATCGAATCCTCGTCGAGACTCGACGATGATTTTGCGGCAACTTCCCCGGCCCCGGCGTCGCGTTCGAGAACTCGTTATCGACGATTCGAATTTTCGGCCGGTCTTTCACATCGACGAGAAAATCGCGTTGATCCGTTCGAAATGTTGTTCACTTCCCCGCGGACCTCGTCATCGTTCCGAAACACTTTCGCGATCAACGGACAAATCTTCGTGTCGAAAGATCGGGCGAGAATAAAATTACTTGAGAAAGCGAATAAATGACGAAATGAAATAAAAAATGAACAAAGTTTATTTCAGGCGAGAAAGCTTCGACGTTTCGCAAATTTTTATTCTTCCCCCAGCGTCCATCAAATCGCGAACGCGAAGACTTTGCGCAACCTGAAACCCAAAATTGTCCGGAATAAAAAAACAAAAAAATTTGTCAAATCTTAAGGCTCGCCAAACACCAAAATTTTCGTCGTCGATTTCATTTCTGTACGTTTTATTTTTAATATAATTTTAACTGTTGTCGATCGTACCGAAATTAAATAAAAGGGTGCAAAGCTTTAAAAAAAAGAAACAAAAAAAATCACCATGAACCGACTCGTTGAGAAGACACTCACGAACGCACACGTTAAAAACACAAACGAAACGAAAGACGAAAAAATGAACGAGAGAAAGAGCGAGCGAGAGAGAAAACGACCCCCAAAACGAATCCTCAAAAATGCATATTTTAATGAACGAAAATAATAATGATAATATTAACGATAATAATATTAATAATAATATAATAATAACTTCGCGATAACGCAATTAACGCGAAAGTAAGATTCCTAAATCCCCAACAATATCACGAGGATAAAAACAAAATATTTTTCTATTCAATGTGCAAATTCGCGTTTTTCGAGAAGAAAACCCGCAAATCCCGCTGAAATATTTTTTTTTTGCAGCGAGACTGGAAAGAGGAAGCGAGCTTTTGATTTCTTCGAAAATTTTTGCTCCAAGCCGCGCGTCAAGTATATCTTTTTTTACATTTCACACTATTCCTGTTTTTATTACTGTTGTTGTGATTATTATTTTTTAATATTCGTATCGTAATTGCAATCATTACCGTTCAATATAAATCTTTTTTCGCCCTAAATTCTTGACATACGTGTACCTCGCGCGAACAATTCAGCGACGAGGAGAAAAAAAAATTAAATTGTGATTATTTTACGTCGAGTTCGTACGGAGAGTATTTTGACACGAGAGTGAATAATAAGTCGGATAATTACACGTAACGAGATGCCGAATTCACGCGAGAGGAAAAAGTAATAAAAAAAAATTCTCGTTTTAATACCAAAATGTGCACAATAGGAAATGCAATTGAACACACCCGCGCACACGTACACACATACATGCACACGTACAGACACAGAGACACGAAGGAGAATCGTGAAATTCGGAAGGGGCCTTTTTGCGTTTGAAAAAAATTATCTTTTTTTAAATTTTGTTAGAAATATTGTTATTGTTATTGTCACAATTATTATTAATAGTTGAATATACTTGTTGTTAGAAGAATATTGTTAAAAAATGAAAAGCATAGAAAAATGAGAAATTAATAGAATTAATTTCATTTTGTATTTAAAAAATTATTTTTTATTTCAATGTAACGCAAGCAGCTGCGAGGCCCCTTCCGGACGACCGCGAAATAGCGAAACGGAGAGAAAAAGTCAGCGAGCGTTCTAATCGTGAATTAATGGGAGCTAAGCTCTCGAAAACGGGACAAAAACGAAAGAGCGAACAAAAGGGACGTATTACGTGAATGTGGAAAGCGAATTTTATTTTCTATTTTTCACGGGGCTGATCAATGTGTGCAAAAAATTCGATAATAACGCGAGATACCGTACGCGATAGAATTTTTCGACGCGCCGATCGTGCGCGATGCGTGGAAGCGAGGACAGCGAGAACAAAAGATGAAGAAAAAGAAAGTACAGCGATCGATATATCATTTTCGAGATGGGAAGCAATAAGAAACAGATAAGAATAAAAACAAAGAGTGCGAAAAAATATAATAAAAATTATACAGCGAATCGAAATTTGAGGAAAAATTAAAAAAAAAACGAATGAATAATCATCTCTCTCGAGTTTGCAGTGTTGAAGGGTCAGAGGCAATGAGAAGCGAGCCCGTTTTCTTGTCACGTGTGCAATCGAAAAATGTTCACATCACAACTCGACGAACGCAATAGAAAGATATATATCATATAAACAGACGAGGAGGGGAGAGCTAACTCGTGTTATTGTAAAAATTTTGGAAAAATGATAAAAAAAAGGAATAATAATAATATTAATAATATTAATTTAAAACGCTGAGAAGAAAAAGACCACTTTCGAATTTCAAATCTCGTGGATACGTTATTTCGTCGATGTATGATCGAAATAAAAATGTGATTTTTTGAAGGCTTTAAGTGTGCATGAAAATTCGAAGAGGCGAAATTTTTTCGAAAAAAAAAGAAGAAAAAAAAAGTAAGAAGAAAAAAATCGTTGAAGAGAAAATACTATAAATAAGAAGGTAAATACTGTGTTTTTTTTAACACTCGAAGGATTGAAACGAAAAATTGTGTACGTTGGGAGGTGACGGAGTGATTATATTTCTCTCGTCGATGTAAAAACGGCGAAAAAACGGTGTGTGTCGGATCGCTCGGGCTCTCGAAAGATTATGAACTTCCCCTTCCGGCCCTCCGCTATTAATCTGAATCTCTCGCGAGTCGAGGGTGTAGCCTCGAGAAGCGCGAGGATGCCGAGCTCTCGAGCGATTCGAAGCGTTTTTTCGCCGGTCCGAGATCGAGTCCGAAATAAACGAACAAAAAAAAAAAGAAAATAATAATCGAGAATAAAAGGAGATTGTCATTTGAACATTCGTTTTATTTTCCGACGAGTTTGGACGAGGATCGTCTACGAAAAATGTTGCCTTGGGTGTAACCAACCGAACGTTATTTTATCGACAATTCGTAGGATCGTCCAAGACAAAATCGCGATTCGTTCGTGCACACGTCTCACTTTCGTCCTCTTTTTTTTTTCGTCCGATGGAACGCAAGCTGCGAGGCTTTTTCCACTCTGCGATTGTCACTCGCGGGGAAAATGAAAATAAGATACAAAGAGGAGGAACGAAGATAACGAAAAAAAAAAAAAAATAAACACAAAACGAGTTTGCGAGGAGCAAAAGAGAGAGAATAAAATTCAGTAATAATGAAAACGGTGAGAGAGTATGTAAATACTAAATAGAAGTCCGCTTATTTGTGCCCGGTGTCCCGGAAGTGGACGTCGACGGCTAGAATCCGGGTCGAAGTTTCCGATCGTGGAGAATTTTATTCGGTAACTCTCGACACATTTGTCGAAACGGAAAATGCCTTCGAGCCGATCGGCTCGAGATTCAATCACCGATCCGGTTCTGTCAACTTTGAACTCCGGGACGCCCTGCACACATGAATCATCCTTTAACGAAATAAGTATTTGTAAATTTGCCTCTTTAATTTGGGGATCGCTGTAATATAGCTACTAAATGGGCTGTTTTCATTTATTTGCCAATGAATCGCTGAGCGAATCGTAATACGTACACACACTTACACTAAAAAAAAAAGAAAAAAAACACACGTTAAAAATACACGAGACACACGCGACACTGCCTTATTTATTTACGTTTTTTCCTCGAACTTCCCTCGATCGCGCATTGTAATATAAAATACCAACACAAAGACACAGGCACACACGACAAACTATCACTTTTGATAACGCAAAAGTGAGAACCTGTGGAGAATTGTCACAATAATTGTAAACGAGAAAAAAAAAGAATAAGAAAGAAGAAGCATTTGACGATTTTTTGACATTCGCGAATCGCTAAATTTTCTTAAACTTTGGCTCGTGCATTGTCTGCTTTCTCATTCGACGTTTCAGGAATTTTTACGAATTCCGAAAAAAAAATAAATAAATAAATAAAAGGACCATCGAATCGTTGATAAAAAGTCGAGATCCCTTTGCGTTTTGATAAAGAGAACGTAATAAAAAGTCATGATTTTTATTCACACGCTCGTTTTGCTCAACAAATGAACGACCGAATAAGAAGAAAAAAAAAACAATAATTACACGTGCGCGCTCACACATAAACACGTATACACCACTTGAACACAAACACACACATGTACACGAACAAAGAGTCTTTTATTGCAAAACCATCAGCATATATAAGATAATAAAATGATAGAGAAAAAAGAAAATAAAAAAAATAAAAATAAATAAATAAATAATAACACGAGGCTATTGTAAAGTACGAAGCTGAAGAGCCTGTCGGCCAGTAATTAACGAGCAACTGCCATGGGTCAAGCAAGGTAGATGAGCTAAGAATCCAATTTTCAACAACCTAGCTATGGAAAAAAATTTTAAAAAAGCGAGAAAACGAAAAAAAAATCTTAAATAAAAATAAAAGAAAACGACACATTATAAAAGTACTGTCCATATATATTATATACACATTCTGTTACACTTACGAAGCATGAGTAACGAAAGAGAGCGAGAGAGAGAGAGAGAGATGTTTAAAAAAATATTTAAAAAAATTCAAATCCGCGTAATTTTGTGCGAATGGGAATAACTGAGAGGAGAACGAGCTGGGTGTACAGTAGACGGTGAAGAATAAAAATAAGCGCGAAAGAAAGAAAGAGAGAATCAGTTAACAACCGTAGAGAAGAGAAATACGCGAGAGAAATACTTAATAGGCTTAGGTAGACTGCGAGAGTGGTGAGAGCAAGAGAGAAAGAGAGAACAAAATTTTGGGGCTCCTCTGTTGAATGGGAATCTTCATTAAACTCTAAATATACAGAACATGAGTTATTTGCACAATATTATAAATAATTACTATGTTTACTACGATTACTGAATTAAAGAGCAAATAATGCAAAGATTTAAGGTGAAAATAACAAAAAAGAAAACAAAAACCACAAGAAAAAAGTGAAAAAAACTGTTGTTGAATAATTAATACAAGGAAAAATAAAGTGAAAACGACGAAACGAGCAAAAACAATAAATGATTTTAGCAAAAAATTGATATCGGATCAAAAACGCATTGATTTATTGTTATTTATTAGTTCTAATATCCTTATTGTATTATTAAATTATTATTGTCAATATTATTTACTGTAAAATTATTAAATTAATAATAATGTATAATTCCTATGATAATAGTTACGAGATTAACAAGTTGTTACCGCTTTGTTATACACAATATAATTAATATAATAAGATTATAAAAAAGTAAAAAGCCAATGCATTGTTGATTGGTCCTTTATTTAGAATAAATGAAGGATATGAGAGAAAAAACAAGAGAGGAATATTGGCGAGAATGAAACGAAGCAACAACAAGTAATCGTTAGGAATATGATATTTAATAATGTCTCTACTCATATGTTTGACGATTTCGCTACGAATCTCTTTGATTTGTTTTTCTAATCCATTATTCAAAATTCGGTTTGTTGGTCTGCGTGGCCGAGCGGATATACACATTTTACAGAAATATTTTCAATAAATGAAAAAGTTTAACACTCTGTCGTTGGTTGTCTTCGTCGTGCATCCCCGTCTCGTTGAAAGAATTTCAAATCACTTATTCTAGTACGTTCCGATCATTTCTGCTTCGATCGAAATTGACCGGAGAAATTTCAATTAACGCATTGTCGTTCGAAAAAGAGACGTTCAACGTACCCGTAAAATATTTATTTCTTTTTTATTTTTTTATTTGTAAAAAAGTAATATTACGAACCGTAGAGATTGACAAATAAACCTAGCTTCTAACGGGGACCTTGATTATCGAGTTTGGACAGCAGCTTCCTTTCTCGCCGCATCCTGGAGCAATTGCGTGTCTACCTCGTCGCCAGGTAACTGCACGTATCTCACTACTGATCCTCTGATGAAGCAATTTTTTACAGAAAGCTGCATCGTAAAAGAATAAAACCGATTACTCCGAATGTTCTTCATCCACAATCCAGAAGCTTTTGCTTACAATCTCTTACCATATGAGGGTACTTGTCTGGATCGGTTACACTGATGTCCGTTAATTTTATATTGAGGTATTGGTCTACCGAATGAAGCGTGCCGCATATACTGCAACATAATGTATAACATAAAAATTCAATTTCTCTCACAGTTTGATAAAATGAAGGCAAATTGTTGAAGAAAATATATCCATACCTGAGGTCATTCTTCAATTCAACCACTACGTCCTTTCCGATCAAAGATTTAAAGAACGAGTAAAATAGCTAAAAACAGAATAACGAAGCTTAATATTAACAACACCTTTCGTGCTGTCTAGTTTTCTACGAGTAGCATCTCAATTTTACGCATAAATATTGTTCAATATTTGACGTGAGTCGTCAATAACATGAAGTTTCTACTTTGAGGTTATGTTTGTTCCCTATCGATATTTTCCTCGTCTGAAAAGTTTTCTTACCATTTTTGTAAATAATTGTACTGCACTGTGTGAAAAATACTATTTCATTGATTATCGAGTTCAAATTCGAATGATTTTACAAAGATTTTCGAATCGTCAACAAACGCTTGCCGGCAGCGTTACGACTCTCGTGTGAAGTAGCCAATGAACTCGCGTCTTTTCTATGCAGTTGGCAGAGCTTGTTGGTTATTTTTTCGGTAATTTGACCGCAGGAGGTAAATTACGTAGACTTTGTACCATTCGTTCGAAACGCACGTGCATGATTCGGGAGCGAGAGTGAGTGAAGGAGAAGAAGCGAGATGGAACGAGCGAGAGAGAGAGACGGTGAATGCCGAGGGAGGGAACAGAGCGAGAGGCGAGCGCAGAACGAACGGAGCAGTCGCCCTGAAACGATCGGTCGTCGAGAAAATAGCGGCGCCGAGAGAACCGGAGTGAGACACAGAGACGAAGTGTTTTTTCGTTTTTTTTTACACATCGATGTGTCGAATAGCCGAAAAAGCGTGAGACAGAGGCATCGCGAAGTAGAGAACGAGGAGACAAAGATATTCGGGGGCGCTCTCGCGAAGTAGCGGAAACGTGATTTAAAGATTGAAGAGGCGGAGAGAGGTGAAGAACAACGAGGAGACAACGGGACAACGTCCGAGACGATTATTGAAGCGGGCGAGAAGACATCGAGAGAACGAATAAACGGAGGACGTTCCGTCGATAGATACGAAAAGAAGAAAGGAGAATAGAACGTTTGCTCTGTCTCTCGTGTCTGCGCGCGCTGTTTCCTCCCCGTTATCGCGCTTTACTCGTGCTCCCGCAGTGTCGAACAAACGTTTTTTTTTTTCGTCGGGGGTGAATTAGAAGTTGAACGTACGGGGAAGAGATATCTGGAAGCACGCTCTAGCTTCGAGGAGGCATGGCTCTGGGCTCTCAGGTGGACGCGAACGGGGAGGAAGGTGCCGTGAAAATTCCACTGGTCAACGGGAACGCGAGCAAGGAAGAGGATACCGGCAAAACTATTCGTGAGTACAAAAACACACGATGAGCTCTCAGAGAATGAGAATTAGATTAATAATCGGGACAAAGAGGAAAAATCGCGTCTCCTTTCGCGACGCTCTTCTAGGTTAAAGAAAAAGAAGAACCGGGATCGTTCGGTGGATGAGACAATGCATATACTGATCGCCGGTCGTGTGGTGCGCGAAAAACGTTACGTAATATCGTCGACTAACCGTTCACCTCGACGCCGTTGATCTCGTTTTCTCTCTCTCTCTCTTTCTCCACGTTTTTCGATTTTCGAATTATTCTTCGGGAAAAAGAGAAACCATTTTTCGTCTCATTGCCGTAATCTTCGGGGCTCATTGTCGATTTTTTTTAATTAAGCAAAACGAGTTGATTGTTACGTTATGTAAGCGAGAGAACAGATGAAATCTCGTGCCTCGCGCTTTAGTACCGGAACCGGAGCCATACCACTCTTTCTCTCTCTTTCTCTCTCTCCGTTTTTTTCTTTTTCTCTCTCACGCATTATTTTTCTTTTCTATCGTATTTTGTATACAAGAAAGAGAGAGAGAGAGAGAGAGAAATAGTCATGTGAGCACGCCTTGTGTACCTAGCAGAAGATTTTGCCTCCTCGAAGCAGACGAATTTTTCTCCTATTCGCCTGCGGAACACATGGGGGCCAGCTTTCGCTCCCTTTGCGCCGAGCCGCAGCGCCTCTCACGAAAACGAGGCAAACTGACTACTCGCGTCTCCGTCTTTTTCTCGTTGCACGACGAAACGTGCTTCCGAGAGAGAAAAACGCGCACGGAGATGAATTTCACACTTTTTAGGTTATGTCGAGGCGCTTTTTTTTTCTTTGCTCAAATTGTTCCAATATTTGAATGGCAATGCTTGAAAATGAGATTTATAGAATTATTGGATTCTAAATGTGATTCTTGAATCTATTTTTTCGGAAAGTTCCAAATCTTTCGACTGCACTTGGCGTCGTGTCGATGGACGATAAAGTTGCATCATCCCCCATTCGCTTTCGTTCTCTCGCCCGCTTATTCTTCTCCGTCTCTTTTCTTCTTCGTTTTTTTTCTTCGCTAGAGATAATAGAGCATCGCGTTGCTCAACGAGCCGTCGTTCTCGATTCGCGTACACGATTCGCTCAGCTCTTAGCAACTAAAATTTTCCGATATCTCGCTATCGGACAAACCGCGCATTATTTACTCCGAATGTCGAACCCAAGGACTGTTCATTATTCAATGCTCGCTCCTCCATTTCTCGCCGTTAGAAAATTTCACCACGGCCGGGCGTTTCACGCATGCCGAGAATATGTGCCACAATTTTTCTAGCAAATTCTTTGCTTCGCGAAAAAAATTGTTTCGGCGCGATTTCATTTAGAATATTTATGCTCTGTCTTTTAATTTTACATCTATTTACTGCTATATTCAATCATAGTTTAATTAAATCTCAAGTTTTATCGTTTGTTTTTTAAAAAAGATATTCTTTCGAGGAAATTTTTGTATTACACAAAAGTGTTCAATTCAGGCAATAGATAAGTGAAACAATGGATTGAGAAAGTAGAGTCACATATTCAGCAATTACTGGCATTGACCCTTGCATTTTTTAAATAAGAATTTATGAATTTAAAAAAATTTAATTCATAAATTCTTATTTCATAAATTCTGGATGTCACAGCCACTTTGAAAAAAAATTGTCGATTTTTTGCAGAGCTTTTTATCATTGTTCAAACATTGTATTTACAATATTTATGTACATCTGATTTGTAACATTTTTTAACCAGAATTTAAATATCTCCCATGCATCTTAATTTAATAACAAATTAAAATTGTTAAATAATATATGAAAATTATTGTTATTATTTCACACTGAAAATTAATTACCATTGATAAAAAGATGTTTGAATGAGAACTTATATTTTCATTCAAAAAAGTATATTTCCCTTCAAAAATAAAAAATCGGTTTCTATCTCTAAAAATTCAAAAGTTTGCTCCGAAATTGCACAACCTTGGATCATGATGTAAGAGAAAAATGTTATCACCGAGAGAACATATTCCATCAATAAGCCCCTTTTGCAGAACCTCGAATTTGACCATTCGTTTTTTAGCACTTTTATTCGTATAGCTGGCGTTTCACGAAAGAAATCTCTTTAAAAGGGTTTCCATCTTTTTGGAATGTTTCCCAGAGACTGAATTCTACGTTTCTGCCATTTTTATTTCAAAGTTCAATCTCTCGACGCTGCGGACGCGCGAATGCAGCGTACTTGGACGTGGACCACGAGACACGAGAAAACGATCGACAAAAATAGTACGGCATTTGAGTGCGCACTATTTACATTGCCGTTTATTTATAAGCGACGGTGAATGCAAGAGCGATTCTACCCCTCCCTCCCCGTTCCCTTCCCTTTTTTTCCCATTTTCTCCTTCTTCGCTTACTCTCTTCCATTCTATCATGCTAATAAGACTTCATTAAAGGGAAATCGAAGAACAGCTCCGCAAACTGTATTTCCGTGAAAAAGAAAAACAATAAGGCGTGAAACGCGAGCCATCGCGTTGAACAAAGAGTTTTTTTTTATTGTTTCAATGCAATGTTCGTTAAATAATTTTTAGACGAAAAAGGCAGCAAGGAGGACGGCGCAGCGAGCACCTCGTCAGAGAATGTTCTTGAGAAGGGCGAGGTGGAGGCCGCGAGAGAAGGCGAGAAGGAAAAAGACAAGGACGAGAAGGACAACGCGGACAACGACAAGGATACCGATGCTACGAACGAGCAGGAGGTTGTTTTCATTCAGGACATGGGATTCACCGTAAAGATCGTTAGTCCGGGAACGGAGCCTTTTAACATTCAAGTTTCCAGCATGGAGCTTGTCCAGGTAAGCCTGTAACGATATAAATAATTTTTTACAAAATTCGAAATAAAAAAATTTATCAATTTTTTTGGATTTGATTCACAGGAAATTCATCAATTGCTCATGGATCGGGAGGACACCTGTCACCGGACGTGTTTCTCGCTCCAACTGGATGGGAACACCCTCGACAATTTCGCAGAGCTGAAGAACATCGAGGGCCTGAAGGAAGGCTCGGTGATAAAAGTCGTCGAGGAGCCTTACACGATGCGAGAAGCCCGAATCCACGTGCGACACGTCAGAGATCTTCTGAAGTCGATCGATCCCTCGGATGCTTACAACGGGACGGAATGCAGCAGTCTCTCGTTCCTCAACGTCGTAACCAACGGCGACATCCTCGAGAAGAAAAAGAGCCGCGCCGACGCCGTCGATTGCACGCCACCCGATTATATTATTCCCGGATGCAAGGACAGGCCCCTTTTGCCTCTTCAGCCACAGGCGAAAGAACAAAAATGTCCCCCCTGTTTAAAGGTACCTTCAAAAATTATTCGAAAGTTATTCGGTTTCCTTCACAAGTTAATCCTGATTATCTGAATTTTTAAAAAGTAGGAATAAAAGTATAAATATCGTTACAAACGTTATCGTCAGGTTTTAACTACTTCTGGCTGGAATCCACCGCCCGGACACAGAAAGCTTCACGGTGATCTCATGTATCTTCAAGTGATAACCCTGGAGGACAAGCAATATTATCTGACAGCTTGCGCCCGTGGTTTCTTCGTGAACCAATCGTCGAAGGAGACGTTCAATCCGAAGCCAGCGAGTCCGAGCCACCTGTGTCACAGCCTGATTGAACTTTTGAACCAGTTGAGTCCGGCATTCAAGCGTGGATTCGCTGCTATGCAGAGACGCAGAACACAGAGACATCCCTTCGAGAGGGTAGCCACGCCTTATCAACTGTACGCGTGGAGCGCGCCGCAAACCGAGCACACCATTGACGCCATCCGGGCCGAAGACAGTACGTTTTTCTTTCTCGGAATCGATTTCCTCGTCGCCAATTACGATTGTCCACTTTTAACTTCTGTTAAAAGTGCTGTTTTTATACAAAAATATTCCATTTGCAGCGTTTTCATCGAAACTCGGTTACGAGGAGCACATACCCGGACAGACGAGGGACTGGAACGAGGAGCTGCAGACGACGAGAGAATTGCCGCGGAAAAATCTGCCGGAGCGATTGTTGAGAGAGCGAGCGATATTCAAGGTTCACAGCGACTTCGTCGCCGCCGCGACGAGAGGAGCGGTCGCTGTGATCGACGGGAACGTCATGGCGATAAATCCCGGCGAGGAGGCCAAGATGCAGATGTTCATCTGGAACAATATATTTTTCTCCCTGGGCTTCGACGTGCGCGATCACTACAAAGAACTCGGCGGGGACGCGGCTGCGTTCGTCGCTCCGCGAAACGATCTTCAGGGCGTTCGAGTTTATGCCGCGGTGGATCTTCCTGGTCTTTACACTCTGGGAACCGTCGTCATTGATTACAGAGGCTACAGAGTCACGGCTCAATCCATCATACCGGGAATACTGGAGCGAGATCAAGAACAGTCGGTCGTTTATGGTTCCATCGATTTCGGCAAAACCGTCCTCACTCATCCTAAATATTTGGAACTTGTGAGTTTCAATTTTCACAGCATTTCCATTTTCACAGCATCAAATCTTTCCTGTTTATTCATAATTTAAATTAAATTGTGTGTTCTTAGTTACACAAAGCTGGCCAGCAACTGAAAATCCTTCCGCACAAAGTTATAAATGAGGCTGGCGAAGAAATCGAGCTCTGCAGTAGTGTCGAGTGCAAGGGAATCATCGGAAACGATTCCCGACATTACGTCCTCGATCTTCTTCGCACTTTCCCACCAGACGTTAACTTTTTGAAACGTAAATTGAACCAATCGATGAAAACAATTTCTTTTTTTTCGAATTGAACATTTTAATTTAATATTTAATTTGTTTTTAGTCGAAGGCGTTGAGCTCAGTAAGGAGGCTCGCGCTCTCGGATTCCCAGTCGAGCACAAGCATAGATTGGCTTGCCTTCGCCAAGAGCTTATAGATTCGTTTGTCGAGGCTCGATACGTACAATTTATAAAGCACGCCGCTGTCCATCTGCAGCAAGTTACCTCCGCGAGAATGTCTCAAAAGGACAAGGAATCTTGTCCCAAAGTAAATATGACTTTCTGTGTTTCGAAATCTACAATCCGATAATTTTTGTTTCTAATGCAATGTATGTACATTTATAATATTAGGAGGAGAAAGAGAAGGAGAAGGAAAAAGAAAAAGAAAAGGATGAGTCGAAGGAGGGAACCAGCGAAACGGTTGTGGACAGCAACAAGGAAGTCTCAGCACAATCTAATATTGAAGCCGAGGAAGCAAAAAAGATCGTTGAAAGTATCACAGATTCGATAACGGGAGGAGAAAAGCAAGAACGTAAATAATCAACTTCCATAAGTTCTTTCTTACGAAAAAAACCTGAAGATATGTTTCAATGTGAGAAAAACCTTTTAATTTAATTTCAGTCGAAGAGAGCACCAAGGAAATCGTACGAAGAGCAGCAGCTGCGGTTGGCAGTCTTCGAGATGCCGAATTTGATGTTAAATTTAATCCTGACGTATATTCACCCGGTGTCCGTCATCCCGATCCTAATGGCGAAGCTTTGAAAAAACAGAGGCAGCTCGTTCGTGACGCGGCCGATTTTTTGCTTACGGTTCAACTTCCGACATTTGTAAGTTTCTGCTCATTCGGAAAATTTTTTTAAATTTCATTATTTGCTTCAAGATGATATTTACTCAATGTGAAATGTCGATTTTCAGATTCGAGAATGTTTGGATCATACTGCGGCCGCTATGGACGGAAGTACGCTGATCGAGGCCCTTCATGGACGAGGAATAAATGTCAGATACCTAGGGAAACTCGCAGCCATGCTGGCTGCTGTCCCGCAGCTCAAATATCTGAACCGTATCGCTGTTTCGGAACTTTTGCTTAGATCCACAAAGCACATTTTCACATCATACATGCAGGCAAATATTTATCAATATTTTTATTGATATAAATTTTAAAAAATTGTAAAATTCGTTTTTATAATGAAAACTTGTCGATTTATGTATAGGGAACGGAATTGATGAGCCTATCTGCAGCCGTTAGTCATTTTCTCAACTGCTTTTTGTCTTCTGCACAAGTGACGCATCCTCAGCTCAATTTGGAAGAAGTAAGTTGCTCCAAAAAGTCTATTAGCTTCAAAAAATGAACTTTCAATCAGTCTTTGTTGTCAAGTATAATTTTACAGTAACTGCATTTTTGTAATAACAAAAATATTCCTGACATTAAAAAGAATATATTATTTCTAACGTGTGTCTTTCCTTTCAGCTTCAAAGCAAAACTGCCAAGCGACGTAATAAGAGGAAGGGGCGAAACAACGGGCCTCAACAATCGGAGGTCGAGTGGGCGAGCCTGACACCAAAACTCCTTTGGCAACAAATCAAAGCTGATCTCAAGGCCTATTACGACTGGGAGACACCTGCACCAGAATCTCTCGATGCGATGATCGAGCATTTCCATCTGCAAAAAATTTCGCTGCTTCGTGGCTTTTGTGTAAAGACCGGGATCCAAATACTCCTGCGAGAGTACAATTTCGAAAATAAGAATCGCGCAACTTTCTTCGAAGAGGATATTCTCAATATTTTCCCCATTGTGAAACACATCAATCCACGAGTAATTTTATTAACAGTTATTCGTTCGTTCGATTATAATTTTCGTATCACGTCTCTCAACGATGTGATTTATTTTAGGCAAGTGACGCTTACAATTTCTATACGACTGGCCAAAGTAAGATCCAGCAGGGCTATTTGAAAGATGGGTACGAGTTGATCAGCGAAGCGCTCAATCTTCTGAATAACGTGTATGGAGCGATGCACCCCGAGATCGCCCAGTGTCTCAGGATGCTCGCAAGATTGAACTACATTATGGGCGATCACGGAGAGGCTCTTGCAACTCAGCAAAAGGCCGTTCTTATGTCCGAACGAGTCAACGGCATAGACCATCCGTACACGATTACAGAATACGTAAGTTTTTTTTTTCATGAGTTACCAAAAAACCCCCTTAATGATGAAAAATATATTTCTATCGACGATTAAAGATAATTTTTGATTTTTCAACAAATTTGTCTCGTTTCGTTTTAGATCCATCTCGCGCTCTATTCATTTGCAAACGGACAAGTCTCTGTATCTCTCAGGCTTCTGTACAGAGCGAGATACCTCGCTCTGCTCGTTTGCGGAGAGGATCATCCAGAAGTTGCTTTGATCGATGTGAGCAAACGAATTTGACACGTTGTTTTATATTAAAATCGAAAATTGTGTTTGAGAAATGTTAATATATTTATTTTTTTATATTTTTAGAGTAACATTTCTCTTATTCTACACGCCGTCGGAGAGTACGAGCTGTCGCTGCGTTTCTTGGAACACGCCCTCGCGTTGAACCTCCGATATCACGGTCCGCGTTCATTGAAGGTCGCAGTCTCGTACCATCTGGTTGCAAGAACACAATCGTGCATGGGCGACTTCCGTGCGGCGTTGAACAATGAAAAAGAGACGTACGCGATCTACAAGCAACAACTCGGCGAGGAGCACGAGAAGACAAAGGAGAGCAGCGACTGCCTTCGTCACTTGACTCAACAAGCGGTTGTATTGCAGAAAAAAATGAATGAGATTTACACTGGGAAACCTGGGGTGAGCCTGCCACCGATCCAGATCCAGCCACCGAGTATGGGAAGCGTTCTCGACATGCTCAACGTAATAAACGGAATTCTCTTCGTGCAAATAAGCCAGCAGGACATCGAGAATCTCAAAGCGGAAATTGAGAAGAGGCAGAAGGAGCAGACGCCGGAAGTCGAAACGAAATCAATCGAAGCTGCCAAGGATAAGTCTGAAAAAACGACAGAGAAGGAAAAACTGTTGATCGAAAACGCAAGCGAGATCGAAGTAAACTCGAACAAGGTTGAGGAGAAGGGGCCGGTCGTTAAAGAGACGTTGAACTCGATAGTCGCCAAGAGCTGAGCTTCCGACGATACCCCCGGAGGTTCCTCGGTATATTGGGAGTCCCGGAAACTCGCTGCCGCTCCGAGTCGACCTGCAGTACGAGCAAGTACGACCTCTGATTGTTGACGAGCACGGAAAACACTTGCAGGCGAAATTGAAAAACAAAACGCGAGTCTCGAAAGATTATAATCAATCGCGAGCAGGCGGTGGTGTCAAATTTTTCACTTGTTTCGTTCATTTCCCCCGATTAATTTTGTCGTCGTATTTTATTTCTTTTTCTTTTTTACGATCATTTTCAATCGTCATAACGATGCTTTACGCTGCAATGCCTTATAACCATGTGCCAGAGACACGCCACGAGAGCGTTTATAAAAATTACGTTCGAGACGTGATTTTTTTCTAATCGCACGTTATTTTTAAAGAGACAAGAGTAACGTGCGTACAGCTGTTACTCTGTAATATCGATCGTATGTGTGTGTGAGAGAAAGAGAGAAAGAAAGAGAGAGAGAGAGAGAGAGGGGGGGAGAGAAAGAAAAAAGTAAGAGAGAAAAGCGTTTCTTTTTGCGTAATTTTTAAAAATAACGCGCAAATTTGTTTTCCTTATGTTTGAACTCTGTAATTAGCGAGGAGAACGTCCTTACCCGGAGACATTTGAAAATTGAGAGACTCGAATGCCAAAAAGTAAAAGAAGAAAAATGAAGCAAGAATCTAGGGTCGGAAAATGAATGAAAAAATCGGATAAGAAGGAAATACAAGATGAATCCTACACTTGTTGATATAATTTTAGAAATAGCAACGAAACGTTTTATAAAGCACGAGAAAATGAATCACAGTCGAGATCGCGATTTTTTGGTAAGCATACTTAAAAAAAAAGATTTTTATCAACGTTGTTGCTAGATTATTAGCACTGCCATACATTGCAGGACACTATTGTACGCAGCATTCGAAGGAGACCGCTTCTCTTTCTCTCTTGTTTTTAATCGTATATTCGCTGATTTTTCAGTATTATTTGTCCGCTCGATCGTCAAGTAAATTTTTTACTGAATCAAAATAACGAATGAAGAGAAACGAAGAGAGGTTAAAATCGCGCATCCTTTCACAATTTTATTTAGCGTTCCTGGTCGGCTTTTAATAGCGATAAATTCGCTGGTGCTTCCTACAAGGTTCATCGTTCAAAAAACAATAAAGCGCAAATATTAGTCGAAACAGTGACGAGCTAGAACAAATGTGGAAAATCGAATAATTCATCACACTTTTCACAGGCTGGGTGAAAATTTTTTTTTTCACCATAGAACAAAAGTTGAGATTGTCAGGTGGTAAAACAATAATGAAAAACCATTGATTCAGACCTTAGTGACAATATGAGCGAGTCTCGATTAATTTAAAGGTAACGAGAATCGAATTAGTGGATTTAGTATACAGCTAGTAACTTAGGAATTAAAAAACAAATTACCAAGACACAAATTTTAATTTCTTTTATCTTTTTTTTTGTTTTTGTGTTTGATAAAATATCGAGTGAATTTTTGAATCGAGATGTGCATCGTTCCAAAGAGAAAACACTGCAAAAATCGAAATGAAATTAAAATTAGTACGTTCCAATATATGAGAAAACTTGCTAAGAAAAAAGGAAGAATGTGATTGAGCCCCTTTTTTTCTTAAATTAATACCGAAGACCGATCATGTCGTAGATTGGGTGCATTTTGACGCGTCCAAAACATTAACGTATCAAAACATCGTGATGACCAACCAAAAAATAAAACGAAAAGATAAAACTGATAATTTAGAAACAGTTTTCCCAGTTTTGGAATAAGCCATAGATACATATACGATATATATCGTTATAAACCGAAATACTGTAATACCGCACCTGTTACTAGAATTGTATCATAATATAAAAATGAAAGAAAAATGATTAAAAAAGAAGATAATAGGTACTAAGAATGAATGGATTATTATGAAGTTATATACTTGATTTACGTGTATATCTGTTATATAATTTGGTAAGAGTACCAACGGTTAAAATAGAAAACATTTTGTATGCAATGGAAAATACTCTTTTTTTTTCTTTATTGATCACTCTCGCGCTCGATTCTCTTGCCCTTGCGTTTTTTTTTCCTCGCGGCTTTGTGCGGGCTCTTGTTCAAAAAATATTCACGAATATTTAATTTATTTATCAGGTACTGTCGAAACGTCTCCAGAGCGCTTTTGCCACCGCTGCCACCTAAATACAGCGTACAGATTTTTACGAGAGTTTCCTCCTCGTCTTCTTCGTCACTTTCCATTTTTCCTACCAAGAACGTGCACTCGAGGTAAGGACTCGTTTCTCGAACTTCGAGGGAAACTTCCGAATCTTCTGTGCAACTCGTGATGCCGCTTGATGATTCGGCGTTTTCCAGGCACAATTTTTTTGCCGATTGTTCCAGTCTCTGTGCCAATCTACGCTTTCTTCTTGCATGAGACCAAGAATCCTCGTAAGCCTTCAGAAAACACGTCCAGCCCTCGAACTCTTCGCTGGCTACATCTAAATCTTTCATCTCGATCTGTAACATTCAGAGCATCATTATCAAATATTCGATAATGCAAAAACTTTTTATTCTCTTACCTTCAATTCTCGTATCCAGGTTTTCAAAGTGACGATGAGCTCGTCAACGCTTTGAAATTTATTTCCCAGAGAAAAGACGAGCTCACTGCTATTGTCTTTTGACGGTGTCTTCTCTTGACACAGATCTCGCGTTCTTATGACCGGCGCTTTCGTAAGGTCGAAAATATCCTTCGATAAGAAGCTCCATGCTAATCCCCATCGTTTTGTGTATCCTTGGCAGAATTCCGTCCACGTGGTATTCTCGATATTTCTTCTCTTCAGCTCGGATCTGAAGTGAGCGCAATTACTCCTGTGTCCGAGCATAGTTGTGTAAATTTTGACACGATCGCCGAGAATCTCACTCTCGTCGATTAGCGATCTGACGAACGATTTTTCACCTCCTTCTGTCGCCAGTTCCGTCTCGTTTCCTGTCGCGGCATTCCTAGGTGGCAAACGTTTTTCTTTCCTGCTCGTTTGGTCCAGGTCAAAAAACGGTGGATTGCACATTGTGAAAGAGTAAGACCGAGCATCGTTGCACACTTCGCTAACTACCGTTTTCTCTTTCACAGAAATGACTGAAAAACAATTATTGGAAAATTATTTTAATGAAACTTTTGTACTTTTTATCAAAATGATCAGATTAAATTTTCATCTCATACCTTGTATTAAATGATCCAACAGGTTTCTTTTTATATTATTCTCTGCAGACAGAACACTAGTTTCGCTAATATCTGTTCCTGTCATTTTCCAGCCATACATTTTTGCACATAACAGAGGATATACGCAGATAGCCCCTGTGCCTGATTAAATAGAATAAAATTAGAAAAGTTGATTTTATTTTTTTGATAGCAGGTATATGTTAGAAGTTTTCCTTAATCATAATATACCTATGTCAATTCCATGAATGTCACCAAATTGTGACAACTTTGCATGATCAACCAGATCTTCTATCCAGAGAATGTAGTTGAGACGCAAAGGCAGAGCAGGAATTAATTTGTCATCAGGAATATCGACGTCCAGATCAAAGTCGTGTTTTAAAAGAATTTTTGCAAGGACTTTCAAGCTTTCCTTGTTTTTAAAATTGTAGTGTACTCTGCCAGCAAGATCCTGAGGAAATTAAAGATCTTACTTACAGTTACAAACGTACTGCAGATGATAGTACGTACATAATGAAAAAATGTTAAAATTTAAAAGGTTATATTCGACGCAAAGTTAACTTACCGTTGTTGTGTGCTTGCAAAAATCAGGATAGATAATCGCTAAGCTTTTAAAATCCGGTTCTTGTTTATATTTATTACGGGGGTGCATAAATTTACGCAAGGACATTGTGTCTCATTGATAATTGTGTATATGTTCACAGATTTATTGAAATTCACAGATTTCGAATTTCACGAATTTAAAAAATGCAGATACACTGAATTTATTTTGTATGTGTATACGTATTTAAATTATTTACTTTTTTTTTACACTTTGCAATTTTATATTTTTTGCACGACTATATCGGATAGATCCGAGGTGCAATGAGTGCAGTCCCTCCGTCCTTGGAAATAATCGATTGAATTGTCCCTTCAAAACATACTTACATGTATGAAGTAAAATTTCGCAATAGCCAAAGAAATACAAAAATTAGGAAAATAAAGAAATGAAAAAGAAATAAAATGTGGGAAATAAATGAAAAAGTTTTGATCAAAATACTGTGCAAATTATTTTGAGATATATAACCTTCACTCATGACATGAGTAAATAATTAGAACACGCGAATATATATACAATAACCTAGGAATCAATGGAATTTCTGTTTTTAGTATCAACTTTTTGACCACTGACCACTTTTGAAGAATAAACTGTTTATAAAATTGTAAGGTTGGTTTTGTCTTTTAAGTTTTTATATAAATGTAAAATATTTTTCATCATGTAGTATTTTACAACTTGTAAACTGTTTCCAGAGGTTAGCAAGTGTGTGCATCCACTATAAGAAAAATTGTACATGTTCCAATTTGAAAACAAGAAAATATGAGTTATTTTTTGTTGACGAACTTTAGGTCATGTAATAAAGTTCTGAACAAATATTTATTAGAAAGATGCACGAATCAATTGAGAACAAGAATTTGTCACAATGTAAATAAAAAGTACCACGAAAAAGTTAGTAATTCAAAAGGACATACTTCGAAAAGGAAAGCACTGCAGAAAAAAATCCTTCATGAAATTCGACAGACAAAAGAAAAGGTTGAGGAAATAATAGAGAGAGAAAATATTTGGACAGTGCCAAATTTTTTATGCATAGGTAGAATAATAACGACACCTTTCCTAGGCTATTTAATCGTCTCTCATGACTATCAGGTAAAGTTACAATTTTTCATATTTCCACATATTCAACAGCATCCTTAAAAATTGTTTTGAAATATTAATGATTATTCATAAATTTATTTGCAGGTAGCTCTGTGGCTTTTGGGAATTGCAGGTGTCACAGACTTAGCGGATGGTTGGATAGCTAGAACATGGAGTTCACAAGCTTCCAAATTGGGTAGTTTTTTGGATCCAGTAGCAGATAAATTGTTAGTGGGAACTATGTTTCTTTCCCTTTCCTGGGTTGAACTTATACCAATACCATTGACGTGTCTCGTAATTCTCAGAGATATTGCCCTAATTTCTGCTGCATCTTACATCAGATATCGTTCGTTGCCTCAACCAGTGAGCATACCTTTATTTTATTTAGTATGAAATAACTTTTTGAGTCAATGCATTTCTTTCGTTACCTTCATTTCAATCTGATTCATATTTTGTTACTTTTTTTACAAAACAGAGAAGTCTCGCGAAATATTTTGATCCGACTTACGCAACGGTACAACTGGCTCCCACGTTAGCTAGTAAATTTAACACAGCTGTCCAACTGTGTCTTGTGGCTGGAGCTTTGGCAGCTCCTGTATTTCAGTACGTCAATCATCCAGTTTTGGAAGGATTATTTTATCTTACAGCCATAACAACTGTAGCAGGAGGCATTAGTTATCTAGTGTCTAAAAATACCTATAAATTGTTATCAAAAAAGAAAATAACGGAGCGTTCATCTTCGTAAGAGTTTATATTATATATTAATATTCTTGTATATTTGCCATAAGGAAATAAATACAGTTTCTAAGAAAATTTGTACATTCTTAAGCATATTTAGACTACTACACAGCAAATTTGTGCGGTGGTCTGTACATTTCATATGCATGTTGTTCCTCGTGACTATGGTCACATTCCACGCCAATATAGTCTATTTCTAGTTTGAAATTACCATGCACTTTTGCCACAGTTATTGATACAGTTGATAATTCGCTCAAAAGTGGTGGCTGCTGAATATCCTGTATTCTCCCTTTTGAAACAAAAAAGAATTTGGAAAATGGAATTCTTACATCCTGCCAATATGGGCCGCCTCGTGTGTATAAAATATATTGATAAGTGTCGTTCCAATAAAGGTCAAAATCTCCGGGACATCCCAGTATCAGGAGATAATTTCTTCCATCACCTCGAACTCTCATCACGAGATGGGTGTAATTTTCCCAATCTATATAGGCCTTGCGATAAAAAGATTTTCTTGGGGCAACAGTACGTAAATTGCAGTATCCGGAACGCTTCCTCATTCCATCAGTTGGTGGCGTGGTGTCTACAAATCCAGAAAAAATTCCTCTACCGGTCTTGGTCAGCTGTATACTGAGTAAAAAATTAATCTTTGTATGCTGATACAACATTTAAATGGTCTCTATTTAAAATTGATTGATTGATTTCAATACCTTGCTTTTGAATTTCCTTCATTGAAATCACTGTCCATGCTAACAACAAACTGGTCCAAGATTTTTGGATCCCCTTGAAATCGCCACTCGATATCAATCTCATCTTGTCGGTAAACTACTCTTGGATTACAGCTTAAAAATGTTTTTGTTTCTTCCCAAAGCATAGAGAATTGTTCCTTCCACATGTTCACATTTTCACGCAATCTTTCTTGCTCAGTCTTTGGTTTATCGGCATCTTTAACATCGTATTTATCTGGATAACCAGATCTCCATTCTTCGTGAAAGAGTCGTACACTCGATGTAAATACGGTACGACTACGATTATTAATTAATGTCCTGAGAATAGCTTGCGTTCGTCCAAGCATCAAAGGATTCAGCATTTTTGGAAAATGCATCAGAAGTTTTTCAAAAGGTTATATTCTTTTAATTTACAAATATACTATCGATGCTTTTTATTTTTATGAATTTCATTAGTTGTCAATAGTGACACTATTTTTAATAGTAATTTATACAAATTTTAAAACAAAAAAGGCAATAACAATGTCCTTTTTTGTTGTTATGGCAAAACTTCAAGTGATAACTTCAAGCTTCGAGAAACTATTGTCCTGCTAGGTTATGTTGATCAACATGTGTATAACTCCATAACAGCAGTGCTCACGTGCATTCACGAAAAATAATTACGCTTCTTAAAATCAACTTTTAAATTCAATTTTTTAAAGGATTTTGTGGAAGAAAGTTGAATAAACAGAAATTACGATGATAGAAATGGAATGTACATTGCGTCCGATAAATTGCGAAGTAAATCAACTTTCAATGCCTGACGGCTCGTCTATGTTTATGCAAGGTTTGTAACGTTTGTTTGAATAAAGTTTTATTTTTTTAATTAAAAAAAAATAATTTTCATTTTCAGGCGACACGTGTTGTGTTGCTGGTGTCTACGGGCCAGTGGAGGCGAAATTACAAAAAATGATGCATGACAAGGCCAGTGTTGAAGTTTCTTTTACCCCTGTGAAAGGGCCGCCAAGTTAGTAAACATTAATTACAAAAGGAATTTTCTATTTAAAATATTCAAAAATAAGTTTTAAAAAGTATAAAATACGAATTCGGAAAAAGTTACAATCTTGCATGAAAGACTGTTTAATTTAAATCAATTGATATGTTCAAGGTATCGAAGATAGAATGAAAGAACTGTACATCAAAGAAACATGCGAATCTGCACTGCTCACTGCATTACATCCGGGCACTTCGATATTAATTAATGTGCAAGAAATGCAGAATGCTGGAGGAGTGAGTTCAGAAATAAATTTAATAGGTATCGAATGATTTTGCTTATTTTCTTAAAATTTTATTTTATATGTTTACAGTTACTCAGCTGTGCTATAAATGCTGCTTGCTTAGCTCTCATAAATTCCAGTCTATCTATGAAGTACACTATAGCAGCAGTCCATTGTATGATCGACAGTGAAACTGGCAAATTACATTTGGATCCTAATGATGTGCAACTACAAAACGCCAGAGCTTCTTTCATATTTGCTTTTGATAGCATAAAGAAAAGTGTTATCTGCTGTCACACGACTGGCCGCTTCAAGGAGGATGAATTTTTCGATGCAATGAAAAAATGTCAAACAGCCAGTCAGTGTGTATTTGACTTTTACAGGGACATTGTTAAAAAATATGCCGACATCATATGAGATAAATTGTGATAAAAATATTCTGAATAAATGTCTTTATATTTTTTAATAATATTTTCATTAAATAAAAACTATCAACGAAGTCAGAATAAAAATGTCTATAACTGCTACTTTTGTAATTTCCGCGCCCTTTTTAGACCTAATTCAAGGTTTAAAAATGAATTCCCTAGTAAGAAAAATTTCCCTAAGTACACGTGGTTTTGCCGCTGTGTACATAACCTTTAATATTTGTTGACTTCAAACTCCGAAGCTACTTATGAAAAGTTTTACGAAAGTATGGTACAATTATGTGTAAAATAACAATAAAATTTTCTGAACAATGTATTTAGCAAAATAGTTATTTATATTTTATTCGTACACTGTTAAAGATTACAAACAAGTTGCATTAATTAAAAAGGAGTTATTTTAACAATGGGGTTAACCAAACAATATTTGAGATTTGTTCCTGCTGGGAATGCAAATATTATTGCAAATGCAAAATGCAATGTTATATTCGTCACTTTGGAAGGACAAGAAGGAAGATTTGTTGCTGTTGGTGCCTGTGAACACGTTTTTATATGGGATCTCAGGTTGGGTGAAAAGGTACGTCAAGTGACATTTCACACTTTCATGTTATATATTTTCATTCGGAAATTGTTTATTATTTTTGCATAAAAGATTTTCATTCTTACATTTTTTTATATGACAGGCTCAAGTCCTTCCTGGGGAAACAGCTGAAGCTACTTGTTTGGCAGTATCACCAAACAAACGACAGATAGCGGTTGGCTATGCGGACGGCACAGTAAAAACGTTTGATCTCAGATCTGGAGAAAACATTAGTATTTTTGTGGGACATAAATCTGAAATTTCAACATTGGCTTATGACACTCTGGGACATAGATTGGCCTCAGGCTCAAAAGTATTACAGAAATAATTGAGAATTTTTTTTCTAATTTTTGACAACTTACCCATTTGTTTATTCAATATGCTTTTAAATATTCACCATCCTTTAATTATGAGCTATATTTGTTAAATTATTATTTTAGGATACTGATATCATAGTCTGGGATGTCGTGGCAGAAACTGGAGTCTGTCGTTTGGTCGGCCACAAAGGCATGATAACGCAAGTCGCTTTTATGCGAGATCACAATATTTTAATAAGCTCCAGTAAAGACACTTTTGTTAAATTTTGGGATTTGGATACCGAACACAATTTCAGAACCCTTGTGGGACACGGATCTGAAGTTTGGGGTCTGTCATTGGTGAAAAATGATCAGTATCTTGTAACTGGATGCAATGACAAAGAATTGCGAGTTTGGAAAATTTTTTTCGTCGAGCAGAGCAAAAGCATCGTCGACAGAATGGATGAATTGACCGTCAATGCTGAGGACGATGTTAATGATACGGTATTACACATGAATATTCCTAAAAAAATATTTTTTCAAATCTGGAAGATAATTTTTGACCAGAGATACTCTTTCTTTATCAACGAAATGTTTTTAGCTTTAATTTCTTTTTCAATAAATTCTTATAGAAATATCCTTTGCGGTGTGAAAAAGTTGGTAGCATTCTGAGAGCTGGAAAAGGCCGCGTTGTTTCTTTGTGTTCCGATGAAACACGCGCGATCCTTGGATGTCACGGAACCGAAAACACCATCGAATTGTTTCATTTCATACCCGAGGAAGAAGTAAAAGTAAAAGTTGCCAAGAGATTGAAAAAACAGAAGTTAAAAGCAAAGTAAGCCGAGACGTGCACAAATATATAATTTTACTCGAAGTATTCTGTAAATATTTTATCCTTAATTTTTAATCCATTAGAGACAAAAACGAGGGCGAAGTAATTCCAGAGGAAACATCGTTTTTGAGAGACGAAGTAAAACGTCTAACTGCTGCGAAAGTGGCGAACAAAGCTAAGGGGATGGATTTGGTTCTGGGGAAAGGAGGAGAACTTCGAGTAAGTTCATATAAGATTTTTTTCTTCTTATTTTAGTGATTTTTCGATATCTACTATAAGTCTTTTGAAATCACTAAAAAAATGCAAATTCACTTTAATTTTTTGCTCACCATCGTTCGCAGGTTTGCGTTGGTGTTAATAATAACAGCTTGGAATTACATTCGGTTAATATTAAGGATAAAGATCAAGAACCTCACTTACTCAGAACGATATCTGCACAAGGGCATCGCACGGATGTGAGAGCCATTTGTTTTAGCTCCGATAACTTGGCGTTTGCTACAGCCAGTGGAGATTCTGTAAAATTATGGAACAGGTAGACATTTTTTTATTCAACGCAATGGAAATTGCTTTTTGTCAGGGGTTAATTTCTACACGGTTTTTTTTAAATTCTTCAGACCATCGTTAACTTGTCTAAGAACTGTGGAGTGTGGATACGCGCTAACGGCGACTTTTGTACCTGGCGACAGACACTTGATAGTGGGCTTGAAGGATGGAAAAATGCTAATTATCGATATCGCTTCCGGCGATGTATTGGAGGAAGTTCCGGCTCACACGAAAGAACTCTGGAGCGTCACTTTATTCCCTGATATGGTAAGAAATATGATGATCCATAGTGAAAAAAAATATCGAATTTTTGAAAAATGACGAATTGTCTTATTTCAGAAAGGAGTCGCGAGTGGTGGCGGCGACAAAACTGTTAAATTCTGGAATTTCGAGCTCGTTGAGGATCCCGAAAGTGAAACTAGAGTCAAAGTTCTGTCCGTTCTACACTCGAGGACTTTAAAACTTGAAGAAAGTGTTCTTTGCGTGAAAATCACGCCGAACAATCGCTTCGTCGCCGTATCTCTGCTCGACTCGACCGTAAAAATATTTTTCATGGACACTTTCAAGGTACAACACTAAATTGTACACGCAATACCTTTATTTTTTACGGTCCGATGAATCCTGAGATTTTTTATTAATTTCAAAAATAGTTCTTCGTCTCGCTGTACGGCCACAAATTGCCCGTCTTGTGCATGGATGTTTCAACCGATTCGACTCTGATAGCGACTGGCTCAGCTGACAGGAATATGAAAATTTGGGGCTTGGATTTCGGTGACTGTCACAAGTCAATTTTCGCGCATGACGACTCAATCACCGGACTGTCATTCGTTCCTAAAACGCATTACGTGTTCACCTGCGGCAAGGACGGCAAAGTGAAGGAATGGGATTGCGACAGTTTTCGGAAAATTATAACTCTTCAAGTACGCACCAACCACCAAAAATATTATTCTTTTCGGAGATTAGAAGAAATATAATGTGAGAATAATAATGTTTGAATGTTTTTAAAATTAGGGTCACTCGGGAGAAGCGTGGAGTTGTGCGGTTTCCCCGAACGGTGTTTTCGTGGCATCCTGCGGTTCCGACAAAGTCGTGAGACTGTACGAGCGTTCGTCCGAGACTCTCGTGCTCGAGGACGAAGCCGAGGAGGAGCGCGAGAAGGAGGAGAACGAATTGGCCACCGGGGAGACCACGGCCGTTCAGGGACAAAAGCAGCAAATATTGCCATCGAGGAAAACTCCGAACGCGGAAAAAGCTGCCGAACTTATTCTCGAGTGTTTGGATATATGCAGAGATTACGGCGAGCAACTGGCGAACGTCGTTCCGCCGAATCCTCCGCCAGCTCTGCCACTCTTGATCCAAGCTCACAATTGCACGACCGTTGAAGATTTTATGCTGGAAACTTTCAAGCGAGTACGAGCGAGGTAACGATTCGTAAAGTTATTATTTTTTCAAATAAATTATACAAAGTGTAATGTATTTTTTTTTTCAATGCAGCGACCTCGAGGAAACTTTGTTGTTGCTGCCGTACTCAGCGGCCTGCGAAATTTTGAAAACTCTCCCCAAGTTATTGAAAGGCGAGTCCCAAACGGAGTTGCTGGCTCGACTGGCTCTTTGCTTGATCCAAGCTCATCACGGTCCGATTATCTCCAGTGCCGAATTGCTGCCAATTTTGCGGCAAGTCAGAACCTTAGCCATGGAACGCGTAACGTCGTTGAGAGTAAATTATTATTAATATTATTGTTATTCACCGCATGATTTTTATTTCGCTAAATTTCGTTTTCATCGCAAATTGTTTTCAATCTAGGACACGATTGGCTTCAATCTGTACGGGATGATGTACACTCAGCGCGTTATCGAGGAACGCGACGGCGTTCAGCTCTTCATCGATGCGACGAGAACGAGAAAACAAAAATCAAAGGCGAAACAAAATAAGCAGCGAGCTCTCAAGAGAGCCGTCATGGCATTGTGAAAATCAGGTTCGATCCTTTGTATGCTGTACGAATAATTATAGGACGGAATAAATGACTCGACTATTCGAAGACAATGCGGTTCACAGCCGACAATAGTCGAACAATAAATTTCGAGACTTTTGTGTCTTTCCGTACCGTTAGACCATGTTTTTTTTCCATACGCAGTTTTTTCTTGCTCGCTCTTCGACGAAGCCTGCAGCGTGTCGATTATTTTCGCACGCAGTTAGAAGCTTCGAGGCGGCAAGAGTTCCAAAGTGAACCAAAGTGGGTTGATATTTTGGTAATTCGTTATTTATTTTATCAGCGACTGGGCTGTTCCGAGAGCGATTCACAGCCTGGGGGCTCATCGCGTTCTCCTGACCTCGATATACGAAATCTTTTGCCATACGCTCTCCTCGTCTTCATCTCAGGCCTACGCGTTTATCCATCGTCTCGAGTTTGACAAAAATTCGTTGAAAATTCAAAAATCGCGTTTTGAATTTTCGCAAAATTTCGAATTCTGTCTTCCCATGGAAAAATAGAGATTCCTTCACAAGTAATTGTCTTCAAATTAAAAGTGACGCAACAAGTCTCAGCATTCTCTGGATAAGTGCAATTCATTAATGACACGTGGATCGAGTTACACACGAAGTGAAGCAAATTTGCAGTAAATAACAGGTGACTGTTTCATTTTCACAGCTGCGTAGAATTTCTCCAAAGCGTGCGTTTAAGAGGATCGGAATGACGGCGAGGGAAGGAGAGGACGTGTCACGCAGCGAATAGTGAAAGTTACCGAGGCTGCGATACTCGCCAGCTCGGGAATCTCACTGAAGAGCCACAACTGCGAGTTCCACAGCATCAATAAAGCCCCGAGTGGAAAAATCTCGCAGCTAATGAAACTCGAGATTTTTCGTTGGCTGTTGAAAGGTGGCCGGAGTTTGCCCCAATTCACGTGTAAAATTATAAATAATTTCTTTTCCACTCGTTATTATGGAAACGTTCTTAATGGGATTTCCATTCTCATGGAAATTCTTGGATTTTGAATTCTTGGAAAGGATAAATCTTCCATTGGGTGTGACAAACGTCGTACAATTTAAACGGGACGTTTTACGATGAGAAAAAGGAAGGAGGCCCCGGTGGGAATCAGGGAAAAAGGGAGCCACGAGCGAGAAGCTCGAACTCGGTCGTTCCGAAAGGGAAGTACGATTGCAGTGCCAGAGACCCCCCTTGCATTCGTCTTCTCATGGAAGAGTCGAGAATCGCAGATAAAACCGTTTCGCGGTTAATAACTCCGGCGAACATGTAAGAGGAGATTCCCTCTGCCATCTATTTCTCCTCGAGCATCGCGCTATCCAATTTTCTACGCCCGGCTGGCTAATGTTCTCCGAGTTCAAACAATTATCCCTGGAATTGGAATGAGCATCCGGGTGCCCTGAGACTACGAATTCCAATATGGTCAGCGCAATCGTCGAGGGAAAAAAAAACACATTTGCCAAGTTATTATTTCATAATTAATGAACTGAATTCAGCAATCGATTAGCCTCTCGCGAGCAGTTATTTTCTGTCAGAAGTAACATCGAGACGAGACTTTGTTTAAATTTCAGAAAAAACATTCTTATCTTTTAATATTACTAGGCGTTGCGACACGTGCTAACTTTTGCTTCTCGAGTCAAAAATTGACGTTTGGAGAATCTGTCAATTTATCATTTTCGAACTGTCAGTTTGCATCCATAAATTTGGTTGCGATCATCATTTCGAGAGTCAATCAGAATCCCGGAAGGTCTATTTCATTCTAAGCGTGACACTTTATCTTTAAAGAAAAATGATAAGCTAATAGTTTACGAGAATAAAATTGGTGTTAGAAAAATGATTGAAAATTTGAAAACGGAATGATTATTTCCCTAAGATGCAAATTAAAGTACAATTATTTTGGGAACTTCTAATCGAACATAGCTCGTTATTGAGAAAAAGATTATAAAAATCTATTGCGCGACAAAGTGTCGCAAGAGATTGTAAATTTTTGTAATTGTGACTCGATCGAAATTTCTTTTGCAATTCGAGCGTACGTTGGACGAGCGGTATATAAAATTTACGCAAACGTCAGGTGAATCACCGATAAATCAATTTTTGAATTTTTTCGATATTCCGTTAGGCAATTCGTATACTTTGTTTCTCGCTCTCATCGGTTCATTGACAGAAATTACGTTATTCCAATGACCAAAACGGACCGTTAAGGAGTAACGTGAAATCGAAGCGTATCGGAATTGCGTGAATTCAGTGCTCCAAAACCAATCGCATAGAATATTTATCGAGAAAACTGTTAAAGCGTGATTTTGAGTGGATCGCGAACCGAGCATCCGATGATCCATGGCGAGACACGTAACGGTCGTGTGAAAAATAATCATCGATACTTCTCCCACTCGACTGACAATATCCATTTTTCGAAACTTTTCACGAAAATCCAAAATTTCTCAAATTTTATCGTAACAATTTCATAATTTCGAAAAAAAAAAATTATTTCACACTAGAAAAGTACGATTATTACAAAATTCTTACGTTTTATGAAAACAGAAAAAAAGTAAAATTATGAATTTTACATTTTTAATTATGATATAGTGATTTTTAAAATCGTCTTTCAAAAAATCGATTTCCGGTAAGGTTTTTACACCGGTCGTTTCTGACCTCGTTATTTACAAGGATTAAGTGACTCTTGCTTCTTTGCTGTAATTCGATACTGTCTACAACGCGAACTCTCTTTTTCTCTCCGCCGACTCGGAGAGGGTGGCCTCGAAAAATATACGCGCGAGGTCATCGGATGATCGGAGCTTGGGAAAAAAAATTCGTATCGCTTTTGGTTCAATTATAAACCAATGATAGTGAAAAGTTACAAAAAAAAAAACAAGAAATTCACGAAGAGCATGAAAAGAGAATGAAAATGATTTAGGAAACAGGAAAAAAGGAAACTTTTACTTTTCGAGCGATTTCCTGAAAACAGGAGCTTTTTTTGCTCAAAATTTCTCCGACTCGGTGATCGGAAAGGCAGGAGAAAAAAAAAAACTCGCGTGCTTATGAAAAAGCGAGTGCGCGCGATGCAAAGATGCGAGGGAATCGCTTCGCGTGTCGAACAAGTCTAATATTATGTTTATATTATATTCCAGAAAGAATACACATCCGTAATAAAAGATGATCCAACATCGGCCGGACGGACGCGAATCGACGAGGCAAAAGCTTCCCGCGAATCGCGCTTTTTAAAAAGAGAACGGGGAAAAGCGGAAGTAGGAAAACTGGCATTTATACGGTTGCGTGCACGCTGTTTTGTTCTTGCGTCATAAAAATTCATGAATTTACTTCCTTTTCTCGCTACAGAGATACATTTACTTTCTTCGCCTCGTTTGTTCAATTTCCGATTCATCGAGCAATTTTTCGATTTTCGAATCGTTACTTCTGCCGAATAATTTATAATTATTTATAATTTATAATTATTCTTTTCAATAAATTTTCACGATGAGAACATTTTTATTTTTATTCGATTCCACGTAATTAATTTTAGCGGATACTTTTTTTATTTAATTACTGATTAAAGTAATAATATTAAAAAATGTTTATTAAAGGCAAACAATAGTTTCAAGATAAAAAAAAATATTATAAAATTTTAAGCATTTCATTGATTTAACAATAAAGAAATCAAAGAGGGTATTTTGTCGAGATTCTCACTTTTTCTTGATCGCAACCTCGACAATAATATTCATCCGTTTCTTCGGTCAGTGAATGATAAAAAAAAGCAACGAGTTTGTTTTTTTTTCTTCAATGGGACGTTTCACCGATGGTATTTTCGCCTTTAGCGAGGTCTAACCTACTGCAGTAAATTTTTGCTTCTCGTCGTTTATAGTAAAGCCTGCAATGAATCAGGATTGGCTATAGAAATTATGAAATTCTCTCGATATCTTTACTTTCTATGCGCCGACTAATGTAAGCCTTTTTAGTGCTTTGCTCGTACGTTGGTGCTTCGATCACGAGCGAAACAGGGTCAACGGTCGACCGGACCTGACGAGAAACTGGGACGGACGATTCATAATTTCGGAAATAATCGATATTCACACGAATAAATATTTTTCGATCATTTTGGGAAATCGTGAGAAAGTTTTTACTTCGATTATTTCGTGTGAAAAGAAGGAGGACGACCCTCGAATGAATTTTTAGTATTTGTCAAACAAATTCCAATTGCAAATTTAATTTAATTTCATATCGGATTATCTCGAAAATAAATGTTTCGAAAGGAAAAACATATTGTTCGCCACGGATTTCCGCGTCGATCTCGTTCCCGCTGGAACGTGATTAGAAATTTCGGAATAATTTTGCAACGACGCGCAAAGAGAATTTATGTACCATCAGGATCGTGAGTCTAAGAGAGGAGCACCGAACGTTCCTCTCGTTCTTTCCTTTCTCTGTTTCTCTCTAGTCTGCTCGAACGGCGAATGTAGGTCCATGGGTCGGCACACGATCTACAGGCTCTCCCAGAGCTTGATGCCCGAATCCAGAAACATATTAAGGTATAGTTTTATAGGTAGAGTCAAATCAAAAGTTTTTATCCCAATTTATCTCCATATCATGTGGTTTTTAAGCTTAAGTCGATTAAAAAAAGTTTTTGCATTTAATTTAATGCAAGGGGTCTTATGGGAGAGCATTGAAAATTAGGATTTTTAACAATAAATATCTCAATGTCTACGTGGTGAAATCCTTAAAATTTAGTACGCATATGCGTACATAATCCTAAATAAACGATAAAATTATAGAACTACCTTAATAAGTTCATATGCTCAAATTTTTAGTAAAAAAATCACAAGACGTTTTACTTGAATCGAAATCGAGCGTCGATGACGAATGAATGAAAAAAAAAGTTTGTCGTGTGACCTTGTTATATGCATTATACATATATGCGAAGCTTGTAAATTAAATCTGAAAGAATTATTGAGGACTAATGAAGCGTGTTACCGTGACTCGGAAGCTTCTCAGCCTGATTTTTATATAATTTTTAAAGTGCAGGTCATAATTTATGTATTATATAATGATAGCTCATTAAATATTACACAAAACATTAACTTCAATGGAAAAAACTATAAGATTTATGAAAAAATTATATAATTTGATTAAAAATCAAAGTTTAATTTTAATTTGCGATTGAAAAGGAACAATAATTTTTTCTTAAATGTTTAATATCGAGGAAAACTTAATTTTAGTATGTGAAAAACAAATTTTAATACATTTTCATTAAAAAAATTAGTTTTACATAAGAAAAAGATTTTTATTGTAAGTTTATGGGAGTTAAGAAATGTTTATACAAAAATTTATATCAAAATAATTATGTAGAAAATTAAATTTCACTCGATAAATTCTGTGAATTAGATTTTTCCGACGAAAGCTATAATTTAGATGGAAAAAATTTGTTTTTCTTCCATAAATTTTCTCGAAATAATTGTTTTGGGACAATCAAGTTTACATGGAGAAACTAATTTTTTATGGCAAGTATTCTCAATATTGTGTACAAAAAAAATATTATTTTTCATATGAAAAAATCAGTCACCATAAAGAATTATTTTATCGTCATTTTACCTTTCAATAGCACACTATATTATTCGTGTACCAAATTTTATCAAAATCAGTTCCGATAAACAAACAAAAATAAGAACTTTCTAATTTGGTACATATTGGTAGAATTTATTGACAAAGGGCTTTGGATTTGGGACGTTTACTTATGAGATAGCCTGTACAAGTCTCAGCTCTTTTACCTCTCGGGCCTCCGGTTCACACAGAGTACTCGTTCACTCAGACTTCTCCTTCTTCATCTTCGCTACCTGACAGTTAACTCTTCCACCTCTCGCACTTTCAAGAATAACACCTGTTGCTCGCCAATAAGTGAGAAAATACGCGATCCTTTTTTTTTCAAGTGTCTAAATAAACGAACCGAGATCTGTCAAGTGTCGAGTAGATTTTCAGCGACTACTCAAATAAGGTCTTTCCATAATTAATTACACAAATTCATCACTCAAAAAACCATAATTACCAATTATGACTTTGAATAATGAAAAAAAAATAGACAAAGAAACTATAAAATATATTTTTTTACTTCGTTAAGTGACAATTTACTCAATCTTCAACACCGAAATGTTTCCTAATGAATTGAAAACTGCAAATTAGGTCGAGAACGTAAAGAAAGAAATAGAAGTAATTCGTTACTGAAACAAAATTTCTCTATTGTAAAAAAAAAATGTTCTTTCTTTTCTTCCGAAGTGTTATTTTTGCTGGTATTTGCACAGAGAAAATGTGAGTGACACGCGATATGTATGCTAGGAACAATAAAATTTATGGATAAAGATGTAAATCATGAATGGGGAGCGTATCGATTTTCGATGGCGTCGTATTTCATTGATACGAAGCTGTTAGAGTATAACGTCGACGAAGAGAATACAATAGTGTCGAGCGACTGACAAACGTGCACAAAACGTCTATCTCTATTTCTCTGTCGACGAGCGATGTTTCATTAGCAAAAGAGGCATTTACACGTCGGCGAATTAATAATCATTCGAGCAGGCGGAAGGCATAGATAAACTATCGGCGTGCTCGAGTGAAAAGCCGTGTTTTAACGTTGCCCCGGTGTTCCCTGCGATCGAGCGGGACAGTGACGAATGACATTCTAACCGAATCACATAAAACATCCAACAGCGCGTTGGTGCCAATTTGGAATATTCGCATTTTTTTTGTCTCGCACTTTTTTTTTCGCGCGAGAAGAAAGAAGGTCTGGAGACAATTGGCACCAAATTTGTCAGCAAAGCGTTTCACTCGTTTCTCACTTCCTACACTGTCACTTAATTTCAAAGTTCACAATGCAGCATGTAATCACGGAGAAAGTTTTTCTAGATACTTTTTTTTAATGCTTAGATATATTTAGCTTCTGAATAATTGTTCTTTTTTTTCCCCTCATTGTTCGGGAATCATTAAACTTATTCCTGACAGTGCTGTTCGTTCTTAATTACTCCGCTAAGAGAAACGATGTGGTCAATAGTCCCTTTTATAACTTTTATAACTGTACACAGATGAAGTTATCATTTTTCAAAATGGATTTCTATTCACTCCAGTTCGTCATTTACGACGTAATCTACATTTAATTTTTCATTATTTAGATTATCAATGATGAATCTGATGAAAAAAAAACATTCATGAACGAATTGTTTTTTTTATTTCTATAGAAAAAATAATTTAAAACAAAATGAAAGTATCCAAAGAAGTTGGTCGTAATTTAGTTATGTATTTTGAAACTTTGAAATAATTAAATTACAAATCAGTCAAATTACATTCGGTCATTTTTATTTAAAAAAAAATCTCAGTGGCGTGTTACTCGATGATTCGAGCAACGATTTCTTGAGTTTGTTCTTTTTTATTTTCTTTGGAAATTTGAGAGACGGGAAAAGTATGTAAAATTGGACTATTGTCTGCCAAAAGTGTGTTTGCGTCGGTGTAAGAACTCGTTTGTGTGTTTGTTCAGCGTGTGCTCGTGGAGAACGACTAACGGATGGTCAAGCGGTACCAGTTGGAAAATACGGTATAAAATGTGCAAGCAAACATGTGTAGACGTACACACGCTCGTAAAACCAGACGTCGAAGGTAAAGCAAACTATAACAACGCGCGACTCGGGCGGGTAATGAGAGTCACTCGTATATTTCACGTATACATATATAAATTTTCATCTTTGACATACAATTAACAGAGATAATATTCAGTAGACTCGTTGGAATTCGTTGGACCCTCTGCATATTTAATCCCAATTTTAGTAACATTTTTAATCCAATTTTCCAAATCTTGATGAACACAATTTTCGAAATAATTCTACAGAAAATTAGAAATGATCTAATCGTCTCGTTAAAAGTAACGTGTGAAATCATCTTAAGAAACCAGACGAAATTTGTTTACTTTTTAAGACATATATCTACACATTTTCGAACGATAATTAGAAATTCGTTATTGCGTTTAAGATCATCTCTTAATTATTGCTAATTCGTTTAAGATTCATCCAAATTTAAATACATTTGGATGTATTTAAATAATTATCTAATGAAGGATTGTGCAACAATAAATAAAATCATTTTATTTTTTCACACATTTGACATAATTTTTTCTCACGGGAGATCGCGACGAGAACCATATCGCAACATCGTAAAATAACAAAAATGAGAAGAAAATGAATAAAAATTGTTCTCAAGTAGAACTTGACAGAAAGACACACGGGGAGAGTGTGTGTACGGGTATATGGAGAAGATGTATGCTTGTCGTCTACCAGGTCGCCTTAGCGAGAGCATACGGCGACGACGAATGACTTGCCCCTCCGGGTTCGCGATGTCGGGAACGCTCGCTCGCGCCTTTGAGAGCACGAGAGAGGCCTTCTCTCCTTTTTTCTCTCTCTCCCTCTCTTATACTCTCTCGCTCGCTCGCGATACACCTTTCTCCGGTTCCCCGACACTCGGGGCTCGGGACTGAGTTCTCAGTCCTCACCGGGACATAGGCGAAGAATTACGCACCCGGAGAAAGGTCGCGCGCGACGAGCGAGAACGAGAAACGAGTATTCGTCGGCGTTGCGCTGGCTTGATGCCCAAAATCGAGAAAATTCCCTTTGACACTCCAAAGATCGATACCAGAAGTGACGAAAATTCGAACAAAAAAAAAAGAAGAAACGAAAATTGAGAAATATCTTAAATAAATTTGGCACGCGATTCTTTATTCGATCGGCTCCGTCGATCGAGCCTTTTTCTTGTTATTTCTTTTGCCGGATGAGAGATAGAATATACTGAGACGTGAATCGTGACAGGAACGAGGATTGTGTTATTTTCCTGCAATTTAAACAAAGTGCGGATGTGCTGAGGATTTTTCTCTAGCTGGGAGATCAGAGTAGTGTGCCGCGGGTGCGAAAGTTCGGGACGCTCGGCCGAAGGAAAATTCGTCCTGGGAGAATAGCGAGCGGCGAGGAGGAAGCGCGGAGAGGGATGGGTCGCAATATGCGGCCGCCGGGGCTCCAATGGCTCCTGGCCGGCACCCTTTTTCTACTCATTTCACCCCTATCGGTCACGACGCAAGGTCAGTTTTTTCTTTTTCTTTCCTTCTTTTTCATCGAGACACGCATTTCGCCTCGAAAAATTCGAGCCGGACGCGCGGCCGTGTCGCCGGCCATTGTTTCTTCCATGTTTTTCTCTCTCACGCGCTTTTCAGCCTTTATTTTTATCCTCAAAGTTATTTAAACTCGGTTTCGGCCATGTGCCAGATTCGATATCCTGCCGCTCGCGTCAAATTTATTCCCGTGACTATTTTCACGCCATTTTCATCCTCGCATATCGATTATTTTAATATATCAATAAAATATTATTATAACATTTCTCGAAGAAAAATAAATGAAAAAAAATGTAATTGGAGATTTTTTCGTAAATTTGGAGCACATGAAGATGTTGAAAAATGTCCATATGTTTTACCGATCTTCCATTCGTTTCGTTTTCGTTGTTTCGCATGTTTTTTTTGTGCACATTTTTATGTCATGAAAACCCTAATGCGTTAATCGAGAACTGCTTCTTCGGATAATGATCAACAGACGCGCGTTGATTCCCGTGTCCGATCGATGCGTCGCGTGTCCATCGACCGCAATCGCCGTCGATATAAAACAAGCGCACGCGATTGCAAATGATTATGAAGGAGACTGAATAAAACGATCCACTCTCCTCGGATAATAAATTCGATAAAATCAAGTTTTTCCATTTTTTTCTTCGCACGAGCATATATCCCGATGGACTCTCAACGACTCATCATTTATCCGAAAATATTTATGTACCCGGCGCCACAAATTATTTCCATCACGAATCAATTGATTTTTTAATAATTTTTAAACGTTTCTTTATAAGAAGTTATATCAAAATTAAATTAATTTATGAATTTAATGTAATTAAAGATAAAATTTTTTAAATTAATTAATTTAAAAAATGAAAAGGAATGTAGTTTATTGGAACAAATAAACGCGAGGGATCAATTTTGAAGATATAATCGATATACGTTGTTTATTCTAATTAAAAGAAAGAGAGTGCGTAAATTTATGGTTGATGGAAATTACGGTAATGCGGGCGCGTCGAAGGTGCACGTTGCGATCCAGAGCCGAGATATTTTATAATTCCTGATGTCGTTGCTGGTTGGCCTTGCTGACGTGGATATATGCGAGAGAGTACATTCGAGACCATTAAGCTCTCTCGCTACATTCACTCGTTTTGCGCTCCGAGATCGTCGAGAAAAGAGACACGGAGCGAAATACAAGCGAGAGAGAGAATAAGTAGACTCAAACGCGAGAAATGATTTCAAGTTGTTTTATCGCGAACGCGATTTGTGCCGCCCAGAAGAAAAGAAGAATAATAAGTGTAGAAGAAGAAAAGCAACGTCGTCCCGCTTTGCATCGCGACAAACAATAGATATATATAGCGCGATGAGAAGAGAACGATATCGCTTGTGCGGTTTCGTGAAGCGTTGAAATCACTCGCGAGGAGTCCGCGCGCGCAGATGCAAAAGTGCCGGATGCGACGTTAGAACACACTAAAATCCCGTTAACGAATTATACGCGCGTTTTCGAAAAGAGTCTCGAGCGTATCGACGAAAATAAAGGACGATTTTTATTATCGCTCGCATTATTTCGTTGACGAGCCGCCATGATGCTGCCTCGCGATTTTTTAAACGCAAAAACGGATCTCAATGATATGGACGAATTTATTATATATACGTCGCGCGGTGAGCGTTAAAATAAAAGCTTCGATAAAAATTTATCGCGAGGCTCCGGTGTAGAGACCGCTCGTCTAATTTATTTACAGTGTTGAGTGCATTGCCTCTCGATGGAAAACTATTATCTCGGAACTGTTTTAATTCACCACGGTACATTGAAGTTTAACGCGAGCGCTCCTGAACTTTTATGAAACAAGCGCGCGCGTTCGAGCAGGGGAAACGCACGACGTAACGAGCCGAACGAAAAGCGCATTTCAGATTAAATGATGATGAGAGCCTTTCCATAAAATAAGAGAGCTAGCATCGCAATAAATAACCTGTCTATAACGTTGCAATAAATAAAATGCGCGCGCTCGGCGAAGCGAGCATTTTTCCCCGCAGCGGCGAGTATATATATATATATATGTTTATTAACATTTTACATATTCCCGGCGACATTTTGTTTATTCCACGTTTTACAATCAATTTCGAGTCGTAACGTCAGAACTTCGTTACCTCTGGGGCAAGTATGGCCAGCTCGCGCGGATAAAAAGGTGGCTCTCGATAAAAAAAGAGAAACCTTTGCTCGCGAATAGAAATTGAAAATACGGTTCTTGGTGTACATCCTGAACGGAGCCTTATCCGCGAGGATCTTCAGGCGATCGCCTCAGGAGCGAACTCGCGTTTGTTCCCTCTTACCCGTGTACAAGCTCCCTAGTTTACGATAATAACAGAGAGTCGCGAGTCTCTCTGTTTGCTCCGCGAGAAGCTGCGAGACGTTGCCCGGAGCCCCATTTCGGATTCGCGTTTTGTTTTACGCGCCTCCTCGTATATATCCGCCTCGTTTTTGCCCCGGTCAACTTTTTATCCCTCGATGTGTCTGTATAAATTGCTATACGATCGATTGTGCAATACCGACGAGCTCGTTTCGCGTCAGATTTCATTAAAACTTTTGTTGCTTTTTCGTAAACGACATATACGTGTTTTTCGATTTTATTTTGTTAAAATTTGATTTTTAATTTCATTTTTTTTTTGCAATTATTCTTTGGAATTTTGAACGAATCTCGAGCATCGAGCTCGTGAATGTCTTCGTGCATGGAACATTCACTTTTATGTTAAGTGGGATCGTATTATCGATGTGGAATTCAGGCGGTGTGGGTATCCGAAGAGCGACTCCAAAGTTAACTTTCGAAGCAGCGTCGATTGCATACAGTCCACGTGCCAAGAAACTCTCCTTTCAAGGTCTTTGTCGTCATACACCCGTTACAAATTTCATACAAATATTTCTGCAGTGACGATGACATTTTTTACAACGCCCACGCAGTTGCCAACGTGCTTAACCATTTTTTTCTAAATTGCCGTGCGCAATTATCGAGTCGTACATGAAATAATTGAAATTAGAATTCTCGGTTTTATTCGTTAAGAATTGCGTCATGGAAAATTGTGATAATTTCTTCTTTCGAGCTCCGTAATGACAGTTACAGTTACATTGATATTCAACAGATTTTCTAAATTACCGTAATTCAGATTGAATAAGTCATGAAAATCAAGTTATACAATAATTCGATGAAATTATAAATAAATTAAAAAATGATTTTTATTACTTCTGATATCAAGTAGTTTTAATCAATAAAAATGATAATTTAAAAAAATGCTAATGACAATATAGTGGTTGCATAGAAAGGAGAGAAAAAGAGAAAAATAGTAATAAAAATCAAGTGATAAAATGATTCGATGAAATTTTTCAGAAATTAAAAATTGGTTTTTATTGTTTCTGATAATGATTTTATAGTTTTAATCAATAAAAAATGACAACTCAAAAAGGAATTCCAGTGATAATAAAGTGATCGCAAACTTACAGAATGATTCCATTAAATTTTTCAGATATTTAAAATTGATATTTATATTGCTTCTGATAACAGTTGTATAGTTTTAATCAATAAAAAATGATGACTTGAAGAGAATTCTAATGACAATATAGTGGTTGCATAGAAATAAGAGTAAAAGAGAGTAATAGTAAAAAAAATACAGTTATAATATAATTCAATAAAATTTTTCAGAAATTAAAAATTAATTTTTATATTGCTTCTGCTAACAGTATTGTAGTTTTAAAAAATAAAAAATGATAACTTGAAAAGGACTCTAATGGCAATATAGTGGTGGCATAGAAACGAGAGAAAAAGGCTTGTTGTCAATTTGCTGAGATCGACGATGCCAGGATAGGAATAAGGAGCGGAGCACGTTCGCTGGTAGTATCTCGCCTCGTTTATCCGCGACGTTCCGTTTCTCTCGAGGGAAAGTAGAAACAGCGCTGCGCGCGAAGACCGCTTATGCCGGTGCCAGAATTTTCAGAGATCATCCGAGAGAGCATAAAACGCGCCCGGATACGTGGCTCTCAAAACTTTCGATAAATATTAATCAACCGTTAATCATCGAACTCCGATTAAGATCTCATCGGATTTCAATTAAAAAGCAATTAATTCGATTTTTTCTTTTCGCCGTCCGCGATGATATTTTCTTCTGATTTTCATTAATTATTGTCGTACACTCTTTTCTATCGAGAAGAAACAGTTGAGTAAAAGCTGTGGCATTCTCTCAAAAGGTATAAAATTAAAGATTAAAGTTAATGTATAATTATTGAAATAATTGTTGGAATTGTTGGGAATAATTGTAATTGAAGAAATGATTATCAAAGCTTGAGGGTCGAATTCTCGTTGGCGAAAAGCGTGTGTGGAAAATAAAGAGCTCCGCGCAGGTGTCGCGCTTCGTTCACCTGTTACGAGACTGCAAGTATAATGAGCTTGGATACGAGCAACTTTTCAACCAGAAACTTCTTCAAGAAGACGATTACCCTTTAGAGACAGTCGTACATTAAGAATTATCCAGCAACTTCTATTTTACCCAAGGTATAAATTAATTCCTGTGCCATTATTTTCTATAATTTTCGAAACAGAAAAATGAAATATTTTTTCCTTTCTCCATATTTTTTGACTGAATTCATTGCGAAGGAATTTTTCGAAAATGCTCTACTTTCTTGAAAAATTGGAAAGAAAAGTGTGTGACGAATCGTTATATTCAAAGGTTTTCTTTTCGTTAATTTTAAACGGGGATCTTCGAAATGTTGAAATTTGGTTTTCAATGGCGTCAGAGAAGAATTTTCGTCAAGTTATTTTTCTTTACTTTCTCCGGAATAAGATCGGGAGCAAAAAAACCACGATTCGGCGCCCCAGTGCGCAACGGCCTCGCGTTTCTGTAATCGCCAGAACGGACGCGTTTCAGCCGAATAAGGAAGGAATTCCTCGGGTGTGAGCTAGCGTTTAATTTGCGGCGAGCGCTTGGCGCAATTGAAACACTAAAAAAAAACACGCTGAAAAATTTTTTTAAAGCCGTATACATAAAATGTCACACGGCTCAACTTTAAATTCAATGTTTAACTTGAAGTATATTTTAAAAAAACGTATAATGAGTAAAAATGATGAATAAATGATCGAAAACGAAAAATTAAAAAAAATGTTATGTATAATGTTTTGATAAAATATAAAAGGAGCGAATTTTATACGAAAAATCGCTGTTTTATTTTATTTAGATGTTGTCCTAAATCCATTTCGTTCTACTATATCACAACATATTTAATTTTAAAATAATTAGTATGCAGTATAATAATCTTTGATTATAAAACTTGAAATTTACATTAATTTGCATATGAAAAATGGCCAAAGTGTGCAAAACAAAGCAATTCTGATCATTTTTACAATCAGAATAATTTATAACCGCAATGCGAAAAGTCATACAGTAATTTTTCGTATTAAATTTTTTCGTGTAGAAAATATTCTCATAACCGGGTGGAATTCCAATTGCGGATTAAACGACAGTTTGAAAATTTGTTCAACGATAAATCTCGCATTTCACGTGAAAATTCCGACGATGAAGGCTTCAAAAATTCATCGAGTTTCTTGTATAGCGGTAAACCGTAATGAGCGTTAATACGCGATATAAAATCCCGTAAGAAGAGCGCCAAATTGATGTCTCCTGAACGACGATCTTCGGAACTTCGGCTCTGATCACCGACTGAATTATTTCAGAGAAATCTCAGTGATATTTTTCTGATTTTTTAAATTTTGATCTTTCATCTTTTATAAAAGAAATTTGCGAAGAAAATATATATATTTTGAAATATTAAAAGATTTTTATTGCATATAAATCAAAACTCGATTTAAAAAAGTTCGATCAATATATATTTGATGAAAAATCTAGGTAATTCGTCTCACTGACAAAATATTTAGAAAGTAATGATAAATTATTATAATATTCGAGCAATAAAATAACATTCGTAGACTCAAAGTCGTTTGGAACACGCTCGCGAGTGTCTCCGCGTATACTTCTCGCTGTCTTTCTGATAGGAATATTGGTGAAAGTGGCTGGGAGTGCCACATCGAAAAATATTTTTCGATCCCCCTTCCACTAATTTCTTAACTCCAAATTAATTAGAGAATTTTGTCGAATCTGGAATTTCGACAATTTTTCAATGCTGGAGAACAAATTTATGAATAGATTTAATTTTTTATTTTTATTTTTCATGTAACGTATACGGATCGTTCGCGATCGAGAATATACGTATAGCTTCGAGACATTTGTGATGAGAGTCTCCGAAAGAGCATCAAGCTCTCGAGAGTTTCGAAGGAAAGTCTGCGGGCTTGTAAATGCCTCGGAGGCAATCGAAGTGAAACCTCGTCTCGTCGATCGGAGCATCGAGTCCTCCGCGAACGTGCAGCCCGTTTCTCTCAATAATCCGTATATTCAATATTATGTATACAACATCAGCGTAGATGCTGGAAAAAGTAAGACGCGTACAGCGTACTCTGCGTTTCATCGCGAGAGAGCTTACACGCGTTCTCTACGAAAACTAAATGGAATGAAAAAAGTTCAAAAAGCTCAAAATTAATTACAATTTTTATTTCTTATAGAAATATCCTCAAAGATAAAAAAATGTAATGGTGAACAATGGTGCACAGAGAGAACTTTATACGAAAAATTACTGTTTTTTGTATCGTGGTGACACAGTTTGGAAAAATTTGAGGATTTTTTATTCAAAATATAGTAATTATAATTATAAAATTATATCAAAGTTGCTAGGTTTTGTATTAAATCCTGAGAATTTCGAAACTGTTACCGCACAATTTATTGTCTTATAAAATTCTTCTCCGTGTGTGCAAAGACTAATTTGAGTTCTTAATTTGCGTGAATTAATAAAAATAACGGCTGTCGACGGGGAATTTCTATTCATTCGGACAATTTTCGCGGACGATAAGAAATTTTCCGGCGAAATGACAAGCTATTAATAAAAAGATAATAAATTCAAATTTGACGACTTCCTGATGCTTGTCAGATATTCCGGAAGTTCCGAGAGTAAGAAAAAAAGTATTGCGCAACGAGGAAAGAAAATTTTATCGTCGTCGCGGGGAGGCTCGATTTTCCATCGGACTTTGAACAAATCGCAAAATCATGCACTATACAATATAATTCTTGTACGGACAATTTTGCTAACGGTTTAACGCATCCGTAACGTTCGATAGTTTCTCCGGAGCAATTGCAAAATTCCGATTAAGCGCGGGAATAATAATACGTATATATAATTCGCCTTCGCATTTCGAGTGGCCCATTTTTTTTATTCTTTCCGAGCGATTACCTTCGTCATTATCGGCGAGGAGAAGAAAAAATGTTTCGAGAGAAAGTTCGAGCAGAGAAGGGATAACGTCTCGCGAGCGATATTTCATTTTCATAGGTGACTGACCAGAGATTTCAAGGTGATACTTTTTTTTTCTCGAATACGATGTGGAGGAGCAAATCCCATTTTTCTATAAATTCATTTCGAGAAAGAATTTATTGTTCTCTCGTGCTTCGTTTAATCGTAAATATGCGCGAAAACTCTACTGTGTATTGTTACGATGTAGTTTAAATTTGTCAATACTCGGGCGTTGATTGATTTTATTCGTTTTGTTTCCCTTTTTTTGCTGAATTTCGTCAGCGAGTGGCGCAACCCAAGGCTAAAACCTCAACGAACGGACGATTGTCTCTCGGCTTTTTTCTTCCTCGCCGCCGTTTCAAATGCTCACTCGGGCTATCCTTTTTCGTCGAGCGAGGCAATTATTCGGAAGTATTAAAAATAATTGTCGAAGGTGCAGTCCCGTTGCATAAATTTCGACGATTTTTCCAGCTTTGCTTTCTTGAAATGAGAAACTGCGATGCGAACGTTTCGCAAAGCCGAGAACGTTCCAAGGTCCTCCTCGTTTTCCATCTCGTGATTTTTATTATCTATTCCGTAACGCTGTCCCTCGTTTTCTTACTTTTCTATCATTCTATTTATTTCGTCGCGAGAAATGTGATGAAAAACCATAATTATCGCGATAGTTAAATTTAAAAAAAACGACAACTTTCTCTCAAAACCTTAATTCGCGAAGAAAATGAGAAAATTTTACAAATCGATTTTTGTATAAGATAAAACGTCCCAATAGTTGGACAGCTAATAAGGGTTTTCTCATTTTATCTTTTTTTTAAATATTCAAACAAAAAAATCTAATTCAAGTTCATATCTAAACTATTGTCTGATATTTTAGCGATTCAAAACTCATGTTATGTGTTAATCTTAAACAATAATTCTAGTAAATAAATACTTAAACGTTTAAATATGTAGAATATCTGAATACAGTTGGACAGAAAATCGACCCTGTCTCTATATGGTTGAGCGAGTTTTTTCCAATAAATTAACGTTATGAAAAATGCACTTCTTCATATAGGAAAAATAATCCATACGATTTTATTGAGAAAAAAATAATTCAAATATTAAAAATAATATGGCGAAAATTGTCCAACTATTGAGACGTTTGCATTACACGGTAAAAATCGACCTGAAAATAGTTATAGATCTTTGAGGAAAAAAAACAATGCTCGATTAAGAAATATTGGCCGATAAAAATTATTACTCGATGCAATAAAGAAAAAAAAGGTATATAGGACTCGTGAGAGCTTTGAAAGTTTCATAAAAGGTTCACGCGAATATTTGGTCGTTAAGATGATTGGCCAAAAGCGAGGGGGATATCTCAGCTGGGGAGCGCTAACGCAGGCGACCTACTGGCCCGACGCGACCGAGATTCCCCGTTCGAATTTCTCATCGGGTATTCCACTCCCGATCCCTCCGTGGACCCACAACCAAGAATCGAGCGAAATCTTTTCTCCCATTGTGTATTACTAAACTCTTTCTCGAACCTAACACGAAATCAATTACTCTTCTTATTGTTATTATAGCATCATTTTATCCTTTCGGTCGATTAACATTTTTGAAAATATATTTAAGACAGTCATATATATTCGTATACAGTCAATAAAATCAAAAGTTTTGTAATCTGTTATTACTATTTTTATATATTACGAAGAAGAATAAATCATTGAAGATAAAGCGTAGTTATAGCATGTATGTATACTAAAATTACAAAAAATCTTCTCAAGATTTTTTAATTTAAACTATAGTATAAAAATAATGATGGATTTATGATTTTATAAAAGCTATATAGCTATACATCAGGATTATATATTTTTATCGTGTCACGTTATTTGAAAAATTTCTCGAAGAAGAACTTGTTTGATGTTTTTTTTTTAATTTTAAAGTTCTGAAGGAAAATATATGTTTTTTATGATCAAAACATGTAAAAATTTGTTCGAAATGAAATAAGTATAAGTAAAATAAGCTATCAGGATTATATATTTTTAAAAAACATTACTCATATTGATTTAGTGATTTTTTTTGTATGCATTAAAAAAAAGTTCTCGAAGGAAATGTCATATCTGCGTCCATATATAGAGGCGCAGTCTCGGCGCGTCAGAAGATCATGAAAGGATCACGTCTCGCGATAAATACCGTTGCGAGGAAACGCAACCAGGTGTCCTTGGCTAGGACGCGCGAGCGTCAATTTACCGTTTCTTCAAAGTCCTCCGCATGTTTGTATGACGCAAGGTGCACGCGGCAACGGTTTTGACGTTTACATCGGAATTAATCGGCATCGATTCTCCACCTTTTATTTTCTCTCCTTCGAAATCGGACATCGGAAATCTCTCGTCAGATTTTATTTTCAATCGCGAAGGATCCCCGACTTCCTTGTACTCGGCTAATCCCGGTGATTCCTCGTGCGAAATAATCATCGATAAAGGTCCATCATTTTCTCGCTTGTGTCTCGAATTGCCTCACGGTTCGATAACTCGATAATTTATCCGGAACTTTTTTCATGCTTTTGTACACTCGGAGATAATTTTATTATCTTATCGTGCACTTTACATGGTAATAATTCGAAATCTTTTGAAATTTTTCATGCATACAAAACACGTATAAAAATATTCTTATCAGTTTTATACACTCCGATGTGAGAGGATAATTTTTATCCCAAAAATTCTTAACAATTTTTAAACTGTTATCATAGTACGAAAAAATAGTCATTTTTCATATAAAATTCTCTTTTCATTGAAATAATATGATAAATTTTAAATTTGATAAATTAAATTTTAGAAAAGCAAAACCCAAAATAATTTAAATTATAAATAAAACGAGTAAGTTTTAAATTATATAGATTTTAAAACAATGTTTCCTCATAAAACCAAAATAGATTATATTATATGCATGAACCTTATTACAAACAAATCGAAACTTATATACATTATTTAAAAATATTCTTTATATTATTGAGTTTGCTCAATCTGTATCTTTTTTTTATTCGCACCAAATGGTGTGTTTTGAATTAATTTTACGCACTAAATGGTGTTTATATTTAGAGGTGTTAATTATTTATACTGATTTAACACCATGCCATTGTACACCAAACGGTGGAAACTATATAGACCAAGAATGGGGTTAAATTGATATTATTTTAACACCAGAATTTTTATATATATGTATATTCAATACAATATATAAAATGCATCTAAATATAGCAATAAAAATTAAAAAAAAATTATAACGATGGTTTCCTCATGTACTTCCAAGAAACACATTTTTAATACAGTTTTATTGCGCGGAGAAATATAAATCAGGTGCTCGGAGCGGAAGTATGAAATTTAACCCAGAAGCCAATTTTTTCCTAAAACTCATCTTTATCAATTGAATTTATTTTCTTCAACAGGCACTTTTTCACGTAATTTTAAGAAATAGATTCAGGAAGAAGTTATTACGTATAGAGAAATGAATCCGGCGCCGGGAGTGGATTTTTTTAAGCCAGCGGAGCGCGTCGGGAACAAAAAAGTGTAATAGAATACCGGGAAAGGATGAGGGAAAAAGAGAGGGGGGAGGCGAAAAAGCATGAGCTGTTTTTTCCCGAGCTGTCAAAAATTTCTCGTGAGTCGGAGTTCCGAGGGATCGCGGCGGTGCGGGTCTTGAGTGGCCACCGAGTTTGACACACTCGTGCGGTCTCGGTCACGCGCGGAAGCATTTTTCACCTGCTCGGACTTCTTTTCTTTTTTTTATTTCTTTCAACTCGCCTTCCGTTTCATATAGACAAGCTTTTATCACACCCGAGAGCTCGCAAGATCCGTGTAAGAACACGCGCATATGGAAAAAAGAGGAATAATAACTGAGAGCCCCAGGACTCGCGAGAGAAGAAGCAAAAGTCGTCGGCCGAGGAAGAAAGTTATTAGCGTGTAATTATCGCAGTGGAAAAAGCGACGGAGAGAAAAATAAAACACGAGGAAGAGCCCTGGAATCCTCGGAGTCACCGATCCATTCGTGATTTCGAGAAAAAAGCTAGGGGCCCGGATCGGCCAATGAGGAAAAAATGTGGGTCGATCTTTCCCTCTTTTCGCTCGCGAACTTTATTGCCTCGTTGCTCGTTATTCGTGCACCCCGGCAATTTGTCGAACAGAAAGGAACACCGCCGGAGCATCGATGATACGAAGAACAAAAAAAAAATTCGAACAACACTTGCGGAAACAATATCACTGCAAATTTGTTTGATCTCACAACATTTTCGTTCCGTTATTTTCAACGATATTTTTTTTTGCAAATTGAACAAAATTCTTTGTTAATCTAAAACTGTTTAATTAAAAATATTTAGTTGAAAATATTTACTTAATACGGCATGATTTACTCAGAATAATTAAATTACATAAAAATTAAATAATAATAACAATATTAAAGAATAAATATTAAAGAATGGTTTAAGGATATGTGGAACAGACAATCCCAATAAAAAGTAAATTCTTGATGACGTTAAATTAAAAAATCCAGACTCTGGCTTTTGCTAAAAAGTTACCAATTTTTTGGGTCTTCGTTTGACAACTTGAGCATAATTTAACAATTATTTTATTATTTTATTATTGTTTCAATAATTAAGTAAAAAAAATTAGTAAATCAAATCAGTAAATCATCATTTTTTATATAAAATATTTAGTTAAAAAAATTTACTTCGGACAATGCACTTATTAACTTGAAAAACTTTTCTAAGTGACATATAAAAGACATAAAAAAATCAAGAATAAAATAGAAAAGACAAAAATGAATGGCAGCTGCTGGAAAAAATTAGAATAAATAGAGATTTAAAAAAAAATGAGCTATCCTGTATACAAACGTCAGAGGCAGGGCAAACATCGTGCGAGCACGTATGAGCGAGAGGATGAAGGCATAAAAGTATGTAATCTAGGAAGAATGCGGAATGAAACGAAAGGCTCGGGGGGCTCGATCTTGCATTACGAGAGCAAAAGACGCCGCCGCGCGAGATCGCTCTCCGTTCCGTTCGCGAGAGTTCCCGGGCTCGGATCTTCATCGCTTTGATATAAAGCACGCCCGAGTTCGATCTTCCTGGTATTCCCGCTCTTTGCTTTTCATGCCGATAGGTGTGTGTTTACCGACGTCAGAATCGTATACACCCGTCGTCACGACTCCTGATGCGCTCTTTCCCCCCCCCCTTTTATTCCCCATTCATTTTTTCCCCATTCGCGTTGTGTGCACAGCAAAACGCGCGTACTTTTTTTCCACGCACCGCGCGTGTACGTAGTCACGAACGTGAATCTTTCACGCTCGATCGTGCGACCGAATGCGACAAAATATTCCTTTTCTCATCTTCCTCGTGCTGCCATTTTTTCATATATACGCTTTTTTTCATCAGCTCGTTCGGAAGTATTCATTTTTCTTATTCCCGACTGTATAATTTCTTGATCTCTCTTTTTTTTCAAAGCCTGTTGTGCACGTGACAAGATCGAAATTATTATACTTAGCGATGGAAGGAAGGATTCTTTCCTGTTTCAGATTTTATCGAAGTTTACCTTTCGCGATTGAAAAGTGTCGTGTATGATTTTGTTTTTATATTTTTTTTATGTTCGGAAGCACTCGATTTTTATTCTCAGATTAAGGATTTTTTTGTTCTTAGGAATAGCAACACGCGCGAGAGAGAAATTTTTTCTTGAATATTGCGGAAAAGACGAAGCGTTTCACCGAGAAAAAATATAGTTTTCAACGTGACCGCGATACCGCGGTTATATTCGACAGAGACACTTTTATTACGAGATGATTTTTTACTTCGAGACACGAGAGAGTAAATAAGTTACGAGGAAGCGACATGCGAATTTCCGATTTTCACGCTCCGTCTTTTCTCGCCTGCTTTTCTCTCAACGTAGAAAAGCATCTCTGAGCTAGCTGGAAAAATAATTTAATCGTGCCCCTATTTTTGTAAAAACAGTATTTTATTTTAAAGATTTTCTAATTATACTTGCAGAAGCACGTGATCGAAATTTTTCAATTGATCGAAAGAAAAAAATCGTGATAGTAGATTTTACTATAAAGTGATAACTATAATATATATATTTTTATATAGTAAAACTGTATATTCTAGACCTGGATTAATAATATTTTTTCAAAATGTAATATACAATATGTATAAAATGAACAGGATCTAAAAAATATTTTATTTTATATATTAAAAGTATGAAAACTATACTGTATATATTTTTATGGTAGATCTAAATATATTCTAAATATGATTTAACCATGTATGTATTGTACCAAAATAAACAGGACCTAAAAATTTTTTTATTTTATATACTATATTGAAAAAAAATCACAATAATATTATATTTTGCTATAAAGTGACAAATATATACTATATATTATTGTAAAACTAGATTAAGGATATGTCAAAATAAATATATAAATATTATCTTTGAGAACCTATTATACAAATGAAAATTTTTAATTAGTATATATAGTTGTTGCTTTATAAAGTTCGACGAGACTCTTCTCTCAGTGTAGTATTAATATTCAGGCAATTTTCCGAATGCTATTTGCATTGTCAATAAAAAAAGAGAGAAAGAGAGAGATAATAGTAATCCTGTGTTTAGGGAGAGTGTATCATAGCGGCGCATGTGCATGAGAGCTCACAATATTAGCGAGGAAAAGAGGAATTTATGCCTATCGCGGGGCCTGTAATCTCATCATTCTCAAGTACCACGTTCTGGCGCGTGCTGGGACTCGCGCGCTCGCGTCTAACTGTATATTTTCCATCGCCGAGTCCGCGCTGCAGCTCGAATTGCTTATTCACGCGCGCGAGCGCAACTCCGAAACGGCAATTAAAAGGCTCGCGAATGGGCGATGTTAAAAATAAGCGAAAATAAGCAGCAGAGACAGAACAGATGTAATGAGCGTTGAAAGTATAACGCGAATGAGAGGAACGGAACAATAATCAAATGGAATTGGAGAATTTTCGGGTATTCTATTTTACAGCTGTCTCATCGACACCGGTTATTCTGATGACGTAACTGTACACGAGACAATCCAAATTAAGAGAATAAGGACGTCGTTCGACGCCTCTGCGCGAAATCCGCTCGATGTTTATATATCCGCGCTTTTTATCCCGTGTATACGATGCGTCTCGTGCCTTTGAATACTCCGGGAAACAAATTCATTGATTTATCCTCTTTTTTTAACGACTTTCCAACAAAGACGTGCATCTTGTTCCTGGAAGACCTCTTTCCCGTTATTTTTCCTCTTTTTTCGGGCTCGAGGAAAATACATGCAAACGGCACGATAAAAATACGGATAAGAGAGGAATTATATATATATACACGTTTACGTGACGGAACATTCGTCGTAAACACATTTTATTTGTTAGACCGTTAAAAATATCGGAAACTCGAGAACGAACGAAATGATGCGAATAAAACTTTAATTAAACAGGGTGCTAAACCGAAAAACAATTTATACGCTTCGAGTATATAAAAAATTCTATAAAGAATTTTAAGAAATTTTTTTATTGCAAGACACGTCACGATTTGAGTTTGAAAATTTTCGTGTGCTTTTTATAGAATAAGGAAATTAACCATATATATGATGTTTAATCCCGTTGAATAAAGATGTTCTTGTTTCTATTTTTCAGTAATTAAATTACGTAATTTTAGTCTGTTGTGAAGTAGATGAAATTCAAGTTTTATAAAATTATTTAAATTAAAAAATATACAAAGAATACAATAATGTAGATTAAAACCACAAAAATTATACGTGACGAAATATAAATTGATAAACTAAAACCAAAGTGCATAAAAAGTACATGGACAATAATTTTCAAAACTGTGAACCTCACAACAAATTAATAATAATATAGAAATAATAAAAAAGAAAAATATTCATATGAATAAATGTTAAAAAAATATGTAAAAAAGCTTTATTTTTATTTTTTACGAAAAATTCCTTTAACTTTTGAATGACAATACTCCGAAACTTTGGAGGATTTTCCATATAAGAAAAGTTTCGATAATTTTATAATGAAAATAACTGTTTTATACGAAAAATAAATATTTCAAAAATTGTTCCAACAAAAAATGTACTTTTTCGTATTGAATTCTTTCCGTGAATTAAATTGAAGAATAAAACAATGGATATATGGGATTGGAAAGAATCGAATCGGAAATGCGACTACGGAATGTATAGAGAGAAAGAATAGGCTCCGAGGAGAATAGTGGCTGCTGCAACGAAAGTATGCATACTCGGCATACCGCCATTTTATAGTTAGCGTCGAAACGCGTGCCCACGCGCCCATCGAGAGGTTCACGCCTACTTTATTTCCGCTTGATCGTGCGCGTACGTGTAATCTCTCATTGTATACATACATACGCGTAATATATGCATTCTCGGGATGCGATATTACGAGGTTGATGCGGAACAAGGCACCGAGCGGCCAAGTTTGAACGCGACGCCGTATAACGACTGCTGATGGGACTCGGGCCGACATTACGTGCCGGTCGCCGGTGTGCAAACCGCGAGATGGCCGCGCGCACGGCGCCCCCTTTTAAAATGCAATGTGCGCCCGAGTGGGCGAGAAAATTTGTACTTTTACCGGACACGCGAGCCAGCCTCTTGCACGCTTCTCCGTCGATCTTCCCATTATTTTTCCTTGCAAAATTATTATTATTCTCCCGCACCGAATGTATATAAATTGAAAAGAAATTTCTATAAATTTACATTCCATGCAAAAAAATTCATTTTTCTAATTTATATTTATATTTCTGCAATAAAAGAAGTAAATAAAAATATCGTTACGCTGTATGTATGAAAATTGGAGATAATTGAAGCGATTGCAACAAATATTTTAAAAAAATCTTTTTTTGTATATAAAAAATATGTGTATATATCGAGTTTTATTAACTTCACCGTAGAGAGGTTTTTATAAAAAATTTTCCATGATAATGTGAGTGACTATAAATTTAGATAAAACTTTTATTGTTGTCCTTTACACGTATTTCTTAAATTTTCCATTGTACCTCGTGTATTTGTTTCCAAGTTCTCAAAGAACAAACTTATTATCGTGCTTACAATTTTTTTAGATTAAAAAAAATGGAAAATCTCATCGTTACGCGATGAAAAATGGCGACAGGGTGGAAGTGATTTATCGCGATGTAGGAGAGGGAAAAAAAATAAATAAAGGATCGGCGAGGAGCGAGTTCGACGCTCGGTCTAAAATCGGATCTGGGCAGTGCGGATGTTTTTCTTGCGGTCGAACTTCGCGGTCGAACAGTTCCAAGAGCGGATAAGCCTGCAATGGTTCGAAGCGCAATAAAGAAGACGACGGGGAACTAAAAAACGAGACTAGAATGAGCGAGGAAGAAAGAAAAGGGAGAGACGAGAAGCGCGATGGCGTGTGTGCGTTCGCGAAGAGCTACAGTTAACTTGACACGACCTTCCCTACTCGACTTGATTCTTCGTCTCGCCTCGAACCCGCCAGTTCTCTCTCCCTTCCAATCAGCGGAGTGTGCATTATTCCAGGATCATCCAGATCAGTGTCAAAAATCCCATAACGAAACTTATCAAAAACGTAACAATGGCACGATAACTATGATAGCTGCGACTAACTGGGCGTCCATAAATTTGACTTTTCCCCAACTCCGAAACTTATATCCTATCCTGCGATGGGAACTTTAGCATCATGAATCATTCTTTGGAAGAGAATAAAGCGATCTACGGTTTTGGTGTCTGTAATTCAACGAGGAAAGACCGAATGTGAAAAAGAGTCATTAGGAGAAGATTTAATCCTGACTGAATTAGTTCTACGATTTTATAGTGATGTTGGTTAATGCACGATTTGGGAGAAAGAAGCGTGTAATGCACGCTGGCGAGTGATGGATCGACTCCGAGAGCCGTTAACGGGAACACGACGCGATACGATTCAACATCACTTAATTTTATGACCTGGTGTGATGGCTTGATTAAAAAAAGATATGATTGTTCGAATAAAGTTAAAATCGTACAGAAATAGATTCGCGAGTTTATTTCGAGCCGAAAAGTCTCAAGGCGTTTTTTCATCGGACATATGGGTGACGAGTTATCGAGGATTAAAGACGAACCAATCGAAAGCGCTTCACGTGACTCTGACGCGCGCGCACGTCGCTCTCCGATTGGCTGGACTCTGTTCGCCGATAACTCTACGGGGCTCGCTCGTATGGAAAAACGCTCAAATGTTCTTCGACTCAGAATTTCGTCACGAATTCGTTCATCTTGTGGTAATTACAGGTTTTTAGTATGTAACAGCTAATATTATGACTTTTACATAAAATTAATCTACTTTTTAAATCAAGTCACTCGACTCCAATGAATTTATTGAAATTCTTTAACGCTGATTTTTAATTAAGGTAAAAGTCCCATTATACACTTGATGGATATTTAAGGATTAATCCACTTTACTTTAAAGGTATTTATAGGAAAAAAAATTTGCTTTAAATTCACATCTAAAGTACTGTGACCATTTAGCGATCAAAAATTCATTTTATCCCTTAATTTCAACTGTAATAAATATTTATAGTAAACGTGTACCGTTTGAATATGCAAGTGTCCCAGTATAGAGTTGAACAGCAAAATCAACCCCATCCCCAATATTGAACGAGCCAATTTCAATATTCAGATGAACGCTATGATGAAAAATGTATCTCTTTTCCCGAAAAAAACGAACTATGCACATTTACATTGTAAAAAAAAATTCCAACTCAAAAAGCCATAATAGAAAGTACGAATTGAAACTTTCGGGAGATGGTTCGACTATTGGAACGTTCGCCTTGTGCCCGTCGAGGAGCCACCGGAGTCTCGTTATCGCGAATGACATCTGGGACACCCTGTACCGAGATATTATATTGTTTTCTCGTTTGGCGAGAGACAGACGACGGAAACGGGTCGGTATTTGCGCGCGCGCGGAGTCTCGCGGCCGCACACGGGAGTTTAATGTAACTGTAAATACGGGGAGAGGATTCATCGGCGGAGACGACGATGGTCGGTCGGTGGGTCGAGTCACGGCCTCCGCGCCACCTCTTTCTCACTTTTTGTCCGTTCTCCCGTACCTTTTATTCACCTCCTCGCTCGTCTCTTTCTTTCACGCACGTATTTATTCCCCTTTACTTATATTTTTCTCCATATATATATATATATATATATATTCACACAACATTCATACATACGCTCGCGTCCCTCGCTCAATGTCGCACCGTTCCTTACTCCATTTTATTCGCCGTCACGTACAACAACAACAACTCCGAGCCCGATCTAGGACTCTTCGGTTCTCGAATGATGCATTATATACATATATATATACGTATAAAACGTATATATAGGCATATAATACGTATATATAAATCGTATATATATATAGATATATATATAAATCGTATGTATACGTATATAAATCGTATATATATAAGTATATAAATCGTATATATAAGTATATAAATCGTACATATACGTATATAAATCATATATATGCTCCGTATATATAAATATATATATACTCGATGCCCGTATACGTGCAAATACGTAACGTAACAGTAACACACTGAACCGTTGAGGAATCCGACCGAGTCCCGGTACACGCCGCGCCGACACTCTTTATACACCCTATCAATTCCACGGAGTACACCGCCGATAGCATCGATTCGCTAAACGCGTTATCGCGCGGTGCGGATATCGATCACGATCCTCGAGATAAACTCCATTTTCCGCTCGTTCCAGATCTCCACTCCTGGAATAACGCTCGAACGTTTCATTTCAACCGGCTCATCGGTATCATAGAAGCAGACTCGCCCGGAATAATAAGCTTATTATTATTTCTCGTTTAAAAAATATAATAATGTTGGAGAGCACGCTGGGCGCTCTCTGCGTAATGCCTTTGAATAAATTCTTCCTTACACACAGTACGCGCTGCTGGAAGATTGGATATGAAGAAACACATTGAATTTCGGATGCTTGATAATTCTCGTTTATATATATATATGTATATGCGCGGTTGCATGGGAATTATCTTTTGACTCTGACTTTTATTGTTATTATTGCTATTGTTACTATTATCGTTCAGCAGTGGCACTCCGACGAATGAATTATCATTCCCCTAATGGTACAGGGAAGATCAAAAGACTCCTCTCGTTTCCTCTCGTTTTTATTTTCTTTTCTTTTTTTCCTTTCGGTCGTTGAGAGCAGAGAAACGACTGTGTCGGGCGCTCCAAGACAATATATATAAATCCTGAAAAACTCTCGTCTATCGGAGAAACTTCCTGTTTGTCCAAAAGTGTGCACGGAAAATTGAAACCCACATGCGTTCTCACGTAATTACGACCTCGGTGGCTCATCCGCGCGACCAAATTTCATAATGCATCGTATAATTTAATACGTAATATAAAACACGTAATAACATAGACCCGATGTTGCGTAAAGTGATAAAAAATATAAAAATGGATGGTCTCTGGACACTATCAAAAATATATTCTTTATAACGGTTCGTTTTTATTTTCATTGAACACTATAGCTGACGTACTGAATTCATTTGTGATTGTTTTATTTGGATTTTGAAAAAAAAAGTTGGAAATGGAAATAGCGATAAATTTATCGGAGGGACCACTAAATTAAAAAAAAGTACAACCAAATTTAATATTTTACGCTGAAATATGTTTTTCAAATTTTTCTTTAGATTGTCGAGATTTTTTCAATCGAAAAAATTCAATTGAGTTTTTTCTATCCTATAGAAGTTTTCTGGAGTTTGTCCGAATTTTTCGATTTTCCTCTGTAATTGTCCCCAATTTTTTTAATTTAATTTTTTATTTAAAATAAAATCTTTTTGTATAAGTGCGCATTTTCTGACAAATGTTTCTTTGATGAATCTCAATCTGTATGTATTTGGCAGCTATATATGTATATTAATCTACTCGTCAGTGAAATTCAACAGTTTTTAAAAATGGATTAGAACTATTGCACAAGTTCGAGCGTTGTGCTGAGAAAAATATAGAAAAATTGCAAAAAATCAGGATATAAATTCCGCATAAGTATCAAAAATTTTCGGTCGAGTTTTATGTATCCGTGCTCGCCAACTTTCGAAGTCTGCCCGAGAGCAAACAGGAAAAGGTTTTTGCTGGATTCGCCGACAACCAGTTTGATTTAGAACAGGATATATATTGAGTAAAAAAATGTTGAATTTTTCATTACGAGAAGAATGAAAAAAATATTGAGCCTCGTTTTAATTTTATTTTTTCCTGAGAAAAAGTTTTACGAAGGTGAATTTGAGGGTTTCTGACAGGTGGCTGGAAGCGTCAAGTGGCGCTTTCTTGATGAAAAATTCGATGACGCAGTGCGGTTAGGAGGTGCGTTAAAAAGCGGGTTAACGACTTTTCGTTTGTTAATAGAGGCTCGACGACGAGGTGCGTTGACGCTTGCTCCGTTATGTAAACGCTTCTCGAAATCTTTCACTCGCGAGTCTCTCACATATGCCAACGAATATTAAAATGTTCCGTAATAAACAAATGTGTGCACACGTCTCGCTGATCCGATGAACCCAAGACGAATATGTGCTTATTTTGCCGCCATTAATTGCGCAACAAAGTCCATGCTATTCCAAGAATAGAAATATTATAAATATGTCTAACTTTTATTGTTGCATCATTTATTATCTTCCTTTTGCGAAAATTCGCAAAGTTTTTCTCAACGTCTCATTTTTTGTACTGACAGCTGATGTTTTAAAAAAGGCTTTTGTTATTATCATGCGATAAAAATCACAAGATAAATACAATTAAAAAATTTACAAAGATCGATTAAAAATTGAAGGTTCTGAGAATATTTTGCATTTTTTTATCAATGATAGTTTGTAAAGACTTTTTCACATTTTTTAAAAAATACTTGTGGCAACTGTGCCATAAGAAATAAATGTTCTAAAATAGAAATTATGTATAGAGAATTTATGGTTTGACGAAAGTTATAATGAAATTTTGTTAAAGGACATTAATACGAAGAAAATTTTTTCTTTCAGTATTTTTTTAACCAATGAGAGATGCGTTTTAAAAAAATGGGGGAAAAAAATAGAGCGTACGATGACTGCTGTGTGACTTTTACTATGTCGCTTGGCGAGACAATGTGACCACGGTATTACGAGGAAACACACACGAGAGGTCCGCGACAATTAAATCGCGCTCAAGGAAGTCGCTTTTTCTTTTCATAATTCTTTATCTCTCTCCCGCTCCGTTTATTCTTTTTCCTCTCGCGCGGAGTCGCCTCCTTTTCGAGAATAAGTGAAATTACATCCCGGCGACTCCGCCGTTCGTTTCGCAATTCGCACACATGCGCCGATTCCGGAGAAGAGAGAACAGAAATGCAACAGCTATGGAATTATTTCGCGAGTGAGCCTTACAGTGCTCATTTTCTCTACTAAAATCGATTTGGCTAAATTTGGTTATAAACGAAAGAAAAGAAGAGCGCGTGAAAATTCGTTTGAATTTAGGAGAAGAGAAAGATTACAAATAATAATATATAAAATTTCATCAAATTTTTTCATACAAATATATAAATCGTGTGAAAGTAATTTAATTTTAGTCGCGTACAAAATAAATTTTATTTTAAAAAATATCACGTTTTTTTGAAAGTGTGCTTATAATTTGAAAATTTGTACGATCTTCCATACTAAAGTAATTTTAATTACCAAAACAGTAATTTAATTTCAAAAATAATCGAAAATGCTATGTTTATTGCATATATTAAAAAAATTGTATCACATAATGACAAAAAATAGAGTTATTTTTCATATAAAATTCTCTCCTTGAGTATAAATAAAGGGAGATGAAAAATGACCCGGAAAGGTATATAACTTGCAATTAACCGAGAGCTTCGATGTAGGATAATTCTCGTTTCGATAAAATTGGAGCACCGAGTAGCTCGTCCGATAGCCAATCTAACGGTTCGGAAGTTTATACGCGTCTGGATGGATCGAAAAATTGTTGATTCATAGTAATTTGGTGTATTTTTTTATTTGACGCTAAAAATCACGATGATAATCACGAATAAAATAAAATAAATTAAATCACAAATATAAAAATATAATTTTATTGACTACGCACCTTAGATAATATTTTAAATTATACTTGACCGCGTATATAGTATTCTCTGTAGATTACAAAATACTGATGTAACTCTCTTATCGAGAATTCTCAGAACTACGATCTTCATCATTATAATCGTCTTTCACATATTTAAAACATTAGAAGTGATAATTTATGATCATTGATAATTGGTGTGAATTTTCATTGCATATGAGACAAAAGTTGCGTATACTTTTAATTTAATCACTCATTTGATTCCAAGAAATAATATTTATTACGTGAAGAGATTTCACGAAAAATTACTGTTTTTTAATACTGTGGTAACAGATTGGAAATCGTGAGGATTTTTTTTACGTAAAATACAGCAAAGTTTGATTATAAAATTGATCAGATCAATTTAAAAAATAATTAGAATTCTTACCTCATGTGTTATTACATGGTATACTGTAAAATATACGTATAATAATTTTTCTTGTACAATTTTCTCCATTTATTGATTTTTGCATAATCAAAATATATAATTTCATTGAAAAAATAATGTATACAGTATACATACTGTTGTAGAAAGCGAATGAAGAATGAGTAAAATTTGTGGAAAATTTTTTTTCCCACGCCAAACCATGGCTAGGTATATAAATGCCTTGGAGCTGCGTTCAGTTTTATTGAAGTTAACATTCATAGCCGTTCGCTATGCATTTTCCACAGTATAATATTCATTTTCCCATTTCATTCCCATTTGCACACTGCTCACGAATTTGCTGCTGCGTTCACAATGCTCGTTCCCATTTAAAACCGCAAACTTTTCTTTCTCGATAATCGTCGCTCAATTATAGCGCGCCGCATAATAAAATTTCCGCGGTATGAAAGGAGCTCCGGAGCGGAAGGAACGAAGGAACGTTCGCACGTGAAATTGCCATGCGAAATTTTTGGGTAACCGTGTCAATTTTTGCAAGGATTACTTTTTTGTTTAAGCTACTTTTTCGTAAAAGTATATGTTTCTTGGAAATTTCATAAAAATTAAAATTAAAAAAACTACTCCAAAGAACTGCCTTAAGATTTTAAACTTGAGAAACACATTTTTCTGAGCCTTTTTGTTTAAACATAATTTTTCAACTTGACTATAGTTGTATTTCGCTACAGTAAAATAATACATTTTTAACTCAGTTTTTTTTCCATACCGTACGGTTTTTGAGCTTAAGTTAATTAAGAAAAGCTGTTGAATATTGATTCGAGAACATGCTTAAAATTTGAGGTCATACTGGGTGACCTGTATTTTCTACGCATGTAGGAAAATTATTTTTAAAAAAGTGTTTATAATTTTTTTCAAAAATTAAAGGAAGCTTTTAATTATCTTCCAACGAAGTACAATAAAGAATTATGCTAAATTTGAAGAAGCTTCACCATCTAGAATTCAAGATATTTAAGACTGAAAATCGCAATAAAAGTATTTAATACTGAAAATTGGAATTTTTAAAAATAAATATCTTGATTTCTACGTAGTGTAACTTCTTTAAATTTGATATACATAGGTATAGTTCATATGGAAGAAGGATTATGCGAATTCCAAAAAAATCCTAAATAAACGATAAAACTATAGAAATACTTTAAAGAATAATCGACGAGAAAACCTCGTTCTCAGAGCGCCATAAATGCTTAGGCACAATGCTGGATTAATCAATGGAAGAAGAAGCTCTTTCGAAAACTAATCGAGTGATCGACGATATAGTCACATTGACGCAAATTTATGCATGCATGCAAGTTGGATTACTCACGCACTTTACGGTGAAAGCTTCGTGAGGGATCGTACACGTTCTCCCACCTTCTTCTTCTCAGGAATAACGAAAACGATGACGCATTTGTTTACAGCAAAACAGTGGGCGAACACCTATAGGCGAATCTGGAAAAAAAAATCCCTTTCATTTTTTCAATACGGCCATTTGATTTTTTTTTAATGAATTATAAAACGTTTGACATCGATGAAGACTCTTAAGCTATGATTACAGCAATCTGTTAAATAGTCTACAATATTTTATTGACGATGGTGTTATTTATATTGAATGAGAAAAATTTTCTTTTGGGTCTAGAAATGGTTCGATATCCCAACTAATAATTTAAAAAAAATATGAATAATATTTTTACATATAAATTTCGTATAATTTTTAGAGAGAAAATTGCTCACTTTTGGGCGACTCGTGGGTAAAATTCATTTAATCGATTTAATCAATAATGTCGAGTCACGATTTCTATAATTTATTTATTAGTATAGAGATAAATATCATTTTATCGAAAGTTATTGACACGATGATGATACACTATAGGTATAATACACTTTTTATAATTGAGGATTTTCACTGAGAAAAAGAGAGACGTTGAAGCGTCTTTACTGTTTATCCTTCTGCGTTATATTCGGGAAAATAATTCGTCAATACACATAATGGTCCATAATTCTTATTACAGTCACTTTAACCCACAATCGTAAACACCGCTCTTACGCGTTTTCTTTCTCCAACCGTTTTCTTCGTTGCGCGTCGCTCAGCCTTTTAAACACGCTGTTTTAGAGCCTCATTCAAACATTATACTCATTTTTCAAATACTCTTTTTAAGTACCAAAAAATTAGATATTATCCCATTTTGTGCAACATTTCATTGAGCATCTGTAAATCATTATAATTCGAAACATTTATTATTTTTTGTTATTACCATGAATGGTACGAGTATATGAAAAATGTCAATTGTTAAAAATTGCACGCCACTTATAATTGGCGATAAAAAATATAAGTAAAAAATATAATAAAAAAGAAAAAATTTGAAAATATTAAGATTTTAAATTGTTCAAGATTGACAAAGGAAAAATGAAGAATAAAAGGCAAATGATAAAAGAAACGATCTGAATATAATGACTGCGTAAGTATATGGATTTGTTGATCATTGTGACGAACGAGAAAAAGATGTACAGCGACGTATATGAATAACGAGGATTAAAAGCGGACTGGAATCATTTTCCCATCGTGAATTTTCCACAATAATCCCGCGTGATCTCGATTTGGCGATGAGACACGAGCATGAATCCAGTCGTTTCGCAAAAATCTCGATACTAAGTATGGCAATTTTGTTGGGAGCGCAGTTGCGTCGCTCGCCGGCGAGGCAAACGAGCGATATGACACGCTGCTGTATGGTAAAAGAGGATCGCGCGGTTGAAGGAGCGGAGATACTCATCTAGGCACCCAACGGCGAACGAACGAGTTGCACAAGTATGAAAGTACTCCCTCGTGGACGAATGAGTAAATATAATAATAACGGTTACGTGGCACGAAGACGAGACGAGAGATCTTCATTCGCCCCACGGATATAGATCTTTTTTTATTCTTATACACGCTTCAGAAAGTCTATTCATTTGTTTTTGCAATTTTTCCCGCACATTTTCGAGACGATTAAGAATTTATATAGGTCATACGCTCCCAACGAGATAAAAAGTTACATTTTGACTTTATTCTTTTGTGTAAAATTCAAACTTTGCCTTTTCGTCAAATAATTATTTAAAATTATTTAAGCATTTTTCAAATTTTTGAAATGATTACATAAGATACATTTTGGCGAAACATTAAAAAAAAATGTGTATACTACTGTGCATGTACATTAAAAATGTTCAAAAATCTCATATGTTTATTTTATACTAGCAGGCTTCGCGCCCTCACGGTAATAGAAAAACTGATCCAAAATCCAGTTTTTTGGTTCATTCAATATGAATTCTTCAATTTCGCCCTAAATAATTAATATTTTCGTTATCTACGGGAAA